>JADGJU010000073.1:0-10710 GCA_026937265.1 Coelomomyces lativittatus
ACACAACACCTAACATTTCTGAACCAAAACTTATTCCTTTTTTTTTTTATATTTATATATATAAGTAAATCAACAACCCTTTCATTTTTTTTTTTTTCCATTATTCAATTCATTTATTTTCTGACGACTTGGACTCAGTTTGTGTTAGTATTAAACTTTTTTTTAATTCGTGTTATGCTTTTTTTTTTTTTTTTTTTTTTTAAAAATCCATTAAGATATCAACCACTTTCTACAAACACTTCAAAACTTTTGAAAGAAAATTTTTTTATTAAACATAATTGGAAAAAAATGAAATAGAATAAAATATAAATTAGTAGTGACTATGGAGTGATACTTTTTCATATACTAAAAATCATTTTTTTATTGCCATTTTTCCTTCATATCTCTTCAAAATTGCAAAATGGATTCTAATTCATACACAAGCTCTAGGCGCTGTATTTCCTGATTAAGTAATTGGCCTAATTGTTCTGGAGAATAATAAAATTCGACTTCGTCTTGACCCACATTACCTCCTCTCCTCAGTTCTTCTTCTTCTTGATCGAATTCATTTGCTGAACCTAGTTCTACCTCACTTAATTCTGTCTCTTTCAATCCTTCATTACCACCATTTGAAGAATCGATTTTATCAAAAAAATCTTCGTATATCTTCTTTCTTCCTAGATTTTCTACTTCTTCACTTCCTTGAAATCTAGTTTGTAGACTTTCGTAGGACTCAAAAGATGAATACAAATATTCTAAATTTTCATCTTTTCCTCTCTGTGTTTGATGATCGTAGTTCACTGAAGGTGTCACCTCAGTAACTCGCGAATTCAAAACATGTTTCTTAAGATATTGGTTGATGGGCTTCATAATCTCTTCGTTTGACACCCAATTTGGATCCTGTACACGATTTCTATCATGATTGTGAACTTCAGTAGATTCATGTAAAGAATTGGAATTTGGGGGGTCACTATGAACAAATGTATTGAAATGAGTCTTTTCTGATTTTTGAAAATCCAATGCAGAATGCTTATGAACCGATAGTTTTAAGGAAGAAGTTGATCGAAGGCCTGTATGCTTAGTGAGATTATACTTACGTAGATATACATTGATGCTTGAATAGGGATCGTTTTGTAGGCAATGATAATTGGGAATTAATGTAAACATAAGTTAAGAGCGTTGGAAAGGGAATAGAATTCAAAAATATTTGGAGAAGTAAATAAGGAATGAGAATGAAAATAATTGGAGTGTATTCTAGCTTGTAATTTAAGCAATTTTTCGCATCAAAGTCTATTTAAGATTAATTAAGGGTTGGAAGACGCGTTACTAACAAATTCACAAAATCCAATTTAAAAATGAAAACAATTTAAAAAAAAAAAACATTTATCTATTTGATTTCTTCTGATCGAAAAATGATATCTCCAAATACTTAACCCTTTTTATAGTATAGAAAAAATTAGATATTTCTTATTGGACTAAAAAAATATATTTCAATTTCATCGGCCTTTTCGTAAATTCGCATTAAAAGCAATAAGATAAAAATTGGTTTTCAACTGGTCATCATCACAAGCTAGGCTATTATTTTGAGCTCACCTTCTTTGAAACAAAGTTCTATTCGGACTTGCGCACCACCTCTCCACACACGCGAGCCCACACACATAAACCTTCATTTTATTTTTTTGAAAATACTTAAACAGAATTCCATTTTGAACAGCGCACTATCAAATAAGAGAACAGTCGACAAGAATCTATACATTCAGCTTTTTTTTTTTCAAATCGGAAAAATTGTACCTAAAGCTTGTGTCATAAAGAGTAATATGCAGTCAGGTGCTTTCCCTGCGAAAAGCCCGATAAAAGAGTATTTTCCTGGTATTCATTGATATTTATGTCGAATCTATATGTATTCATCATCGTTTCAAAAGATTAAATTTTAAATTCATTAAATTAATCAATGTTTTTCATTTCTCTCTAAAGTAACCTTTTATTGCGTTTTATAACGTAATTTCGCAGGTGCCAGTGGAAAATTCAAAGCAGTGGCAAGTAAAGAAAAGTACTCTTTTTTTTTTTTTTCATGAATTTTAGTCGATGTTGTATATATATAAACATTTTCGAAGCTATTTATTTATTTATTTATCTATCTATCTATCTAAATCTATCTCTCTCTCTATATATAAATTCTTGCTTTCTAATTATAATTACAATAATTTTTTCTTACTATCCCTCTTCTTCAATCTCAAAGATCATGTCCGAAACTAGGAAAGCTTAAAGACGAGGATTATGTTAAAAATTTACAGCAGCAAATCTATCTCTTGGAATTGGAAACTCGTTATTTGTACGTAGCACTTTTACTCTTTGTTCGATTTTTAAAACCTTGGCATTAGCACCTAGAACTTCATCTTTATACCCATTCATTTTCAGCTTACATGGCACGTAAATTAGGAGGAGCAATAAACTTCAAGAATCAAAAGATGCCGAAACTAACATTACGGCGTTTAAAAAGGTTCGAGGACCTTATTTCTTAACTACTGCTTAATTACAATTTCTTTTTTCTTTTTTATTTACATTCTTAAAATAAACTTGAGTAATATAGTCAAATTATAATGTATTTAGTTAATCTTCGATGGGTTCTTCGAATTAAACCCACGATTCCTTTTTTTTTTTTTTTTTTTAATTTTTAGGATCAAGAGAAGATATTGAAAGAGTTGAATGGCTTATTAGCTGAAACTCAAGCCAAATTAGAAGCTTCTCAACTAGAACTACATGCACTTCAAGGAGAGATGGAAAAAAAAGAAACCGACTTCGAAAAATTAAAAGAACAATGGAAAAGTGAATTAATGAAAAAGGAATTGGCACTTTCTTCAAAAACATCCGAGTGTCATAGATTAGAGCAGCTAAATGCTAGACAAAAACAAATACAAGAGTCATTTCAAAATAACTTAACAGCCCTTCAAGAAGAGGTATATCAAGTTCAAACACAATTGCAATTATCTCAATCAAACGAAAAACAATATTTACGTGACCAGCAAGATTTACAAAAATCTCTTTTTCAATTCAAGGTATACCTATCTATTACATTTCCTTTCAACTTTTCACTATTGCAATACTAAATGTTCTATTTTTAAATTTATTTAATATGTAGAATACGACGAATGAATTTGAAAAAATGGAATCACAGTATCAAGTTTCATTAAATAAAATTAAAAAATTAGAGCAAGAACAAATTATTTCGTCGAGTGAACTACGACAGCTAAAAATGACGCAACACGCAAAAGATCAAATACAATCTAAATTAGAATCGGATATGCAAGCAGCACTTCTTGAAAATTCACAATTGGTACAAAGTTTAGCTAAAGCTGAGGCTTTGATGCATGAATCTCAAAAGGAATGCTCTTTTTTTCAAGAGAAGCTAAAGCAAACTGAGCAGCAACTTGAAGTACTGTCAAATGAAAAAGAAAGAGTGATGGCCTCAATGACAGCTAAAGGACTTGAACAATCGGAGATCTTAGAAAAAACTCAAAAGCAATTAGCCATTCAAAACATTAATTTAATGCAATCAAAAGAAGAACTTGTTTCATTGAAGGCAGCGTATCACGAAGAAGTCCATCAAGTGGATGAGTTGAATGCTAAAATTGCCCAACTTCAACTTGAACTCAAATCCAATCAAAAACTAATCCAAGAGTTGGAAGCCACCTCAAAACAAGCCAAGAGTGAAGCTAAAAACTACGCAGATATGTATAATGAAACTTCAAAAGAAATGAAGTCACTCTTAAAGAAGAATGCAGCGTTTAATAAAGTTTTCGATATGGTAAAGGCGTTTGAAACTACAGGACAAGATTATTTAAAAGAGATGCACCAAGTCTTGGATGGCATATAAAATTTAAAAATTCATTCCTCTTTTTTTACTTTAAAATTCTTATTAGCACCATTATCATTATTTTAATTCAAACGGAGGATCATATTTTCAATTTCATTAGTTTCATCATAGTGCTTGTTTGACTTTGATTTTTCATGCTCGCTTTTTTCTTCTTTTTCTTCTTCATTTTCTTTTACTTAAACAAGCTTGTGCAAATACTTATGATTTACCCATTCAATTCTTTTAAAATGGATTTTAATGAAATTTCTAATGCATGAAAAGGAAAGTAAAGAACTTACAAATATACATAGAAGTTGGCATGAGTGAATTGCGAATGTTAGAATTAATGCTTTCGTTTATTATTCATTGAATATTGAGATTTTTTTTTATGAATCATTGAGCCCTTTTTAATTGAGAAGAAAGGGGAGTGGCAAAGGGATTTTTAAAAACATTGAATGGCAATGAAAGTATTATTTGTATTTTTTTTTTTTTCACCTTTTCACTTTTTCAATCATTTGAAGCTGGAACTTGATATTGCTTCATCACTTCTTGTACGACCGTGCCACACAGTTTGGCAATTGGATTTTCTTTTATTGAAGCTATTTTAGCAACTTCATTTCCATACTGAGATCCTAGGGTAAAGTCGCTAAGAGCTTCTTCTTGTCTCCCTAACATTTTTAGAATTGTTCCCCTTTGTGTATATGCCTAAAAAAATAGGTTCTAATGGAGTGAATTCGAAAGCACAGTGACGTTTTAAAATGTAAATTTTACAGATATAATTAGTAGTTTACTTTTTTTTTTTTTTTTAAGGGGCGAAAAAGAACGCGAAATACAAATATAAAACCGCAATTATTATTTTTCTTTTTCTTTTTTTCTTTTTCACTTTTTTATAGATTTAGCGTTTATTTTAACTTGAAAATCATTTAACCAGGATATTTTGAGTTTCTTTGCTTTGTAACTCACAGGGTATATATACTCTTGTGCTGTACTTTTTCAATCGTTATAGCCTTAGACCTTTCTTTATTTTTGAGTCTCATTTCTTTACTTTCTTTATTAAAAAAAATAAAGAAACGCCCACCACTTATTAGATTTCAGAGATTTTTTTTTTTGTAAGAAAAATGTCCAATTCAGTGTTCACCTCGGCCCAGTCCTCCTTTGTGAATGAGCAACAAGAGACATGGACATCAGTCAGCCGACTGAATGCCTACGTTAGTGTAAAATTAAATATTCCAGATTTAAAAACATGGAGATTGCTTCGACATTCTACCACTGATACTTTGTGGAATTTTAAATGTAGCGTGTTTAAACGTGTTCCAGACTTACTCTCCCGTTTTGATGATTGCTGGAACTGGGGATTTTTATATAATCGTGCAGGAGATGATCCATCCTCGATTTCTTCCGAAAGCGCTCTTTTGAGAATTGCAGAGAATTGCCCACATCATTTAAATATATTCTTAGAAGATAATAAGACGTTTGAGCAACAACACATTCAAGGAGAGGTATATATTTACTATTTTTTTCTTGCTTGGACTTTTTATATATTTAAATGAATTTTAAGTATGAACTTTTTTTCAACTTTTTTACCTCTTTAATTTAAAATTCAGGAATCAACCGTTTAAATTTTATCTATCTATCTATAAATATATACACATTCGTAGGTGACCCTCACTTTTTGTCGTAGATATCGAATAACTCATTTGGACGTTAAAAAAATCGGTAAAATAAATGACAAAAATTCTCGAAAAAAATTCTTGGGATATTTGGCATCTCAGAACAATGAAAAACTTAGAGGGATGTTACAAAAAGGCTTTGATCCTAATATAACAACCGAAGATAATTGTATATTTTTCTTGTAGCTTCATTTCTTCTCCTTTCTTAAAAAAATTCGTCGATTTACTATGCATTCTTTTCAGAAAAATTTCTTCATCAACAAAAGTCCCCCTTCCTGCTTTTTATCTCTCTTTTCCCTTTTCATTTTACTATTTTTTTTTTTTTTCAATACTAACAAATTTGGACTGATATGGTTGTTTAACGCAGTAACCCCCTTGATTCATGCCTTGAGGATGGAAGATAATTCAATTATCTCCTTGCTATTGCATTTTGGTGCATTTCCTGACTATCGTACACTGGATCAAAAGACACCATTACATTGGGTGGCACAAAATGATAAGGCATTTTCCATATCTACTCTTATAAAATGGGGCGCTAATCCAAATATTGTTGATCTCCAAGACGCTACCCCTCTCCATTATGCATGCTCAAAAGGATATACAGAATGTGTAGAACAATTGCTTAGAGGGCTTGCGAGTCCTCATACCCCCGATGGGTCAGGAAGGTTCCCATTACATTTAGCTTCTTTGGGGCACGTAGATTGTATTTCATTGCTATTAGAAGCAGGTGCTAACATTCATGTTGTGAATCGTTTGGGAAATACTCCATTGCATGTTGCAGCATCCATGAATGAAGTTGAGTGTGCCCTGTTGCTGTTGAAAAACGGAGCGAATAGAGATGCATTAAATTTGGCGGGAAAGACTGCGGAACAAATGGCGATTTCAGGAAGTTTTTTTAAAACTGCAGAAAAAATCAAGCTTTTCGAACCAACTTCAGAGCCAGAGCGAGAAGCAGAGCTTGCTTCAGGTAAACTTTTTTATTTTATCTTTTGGTTCTAAAAATTACATTCTCTCTTCCACTTGAAACAATTTTTCAATTTTAATGCCTCCAAAATTTGCTGAGTTATATATGGAGAAAGTTTTTTTTATATTTTTTCATGTATATATATATATGTACATATATATGAACATCTTTCTCAAAATTCTCTTTCGTCAATGATTAAAACAACTTTAATTTTGTTGAAAAGTTCATCAGCAAGGAGCAGAATCCCTATTAGCTAAGTCAATTGCACTCCGCCCGATACTCCAAGAAAATTCAATCTACACTGAAACAGGTCTGTTTTGTTATTTATTCAATTCTTAATAATTTAATTAGGACTGATATAGGTTACAAACTTTAACTTTGAATATGAAAAAACAATTTTTTTCTTTCTTTCTTTTTTTTTTTTTTACTGTAGGCTCACAATCTGTTTCCAGAAAGAAATGTCCTGCACCGCCACCTCCTTCCAAAAAATCCTTTGATTCTAGATCTGCCCCAGGTGTAGAAGAGTATCTTGAGAAGTTGGTCGCTCCAACTTCCAAGAGCCCCTTTCAAACCTTTCACGATTCTAAACTTTTGCCTATGAGTTTCTCGTATGAGCGCTCCATTCCGCCACCTGTAATTACTAAAGGTATTTTTGTTTAATTCACATAGATCTTTGATTTTTTTAAAGGCTTATTTTAACTAATATTATAAAAAAACTGGATGGATTTTTGTAGAGCCAGCGCCATCAATTCCATTAAGAATCTTGGATTCCCCATTACCCCCGCCTCCTGAATTCGATTTTTCTACCTTAACTCCTTCAACCAGTCTTCCCACGTATGTCTTTGCAAGTGCATCTTCTACTCCTTCTATGCCTGAAATGAATCCAAAGCAAACGAACAATAATATACCCGATAACTTCATTGAAACATTGCTAAACTTAAACATAGATCAAATTAAACTCTCTCATACGATTGCCAAGAAAATAACGGACTTGGAAGAGGTGGTTAAGAAATTAACTCACGAATTAGAACAATTTAGGCGTCAAAAAAGTTCCCTTCCAGCATAGATTCTTAGTATTATGTGCCATTCCTATAATCTCATATATTTTCTGCCTCTTTCGTCTAATTCTTCCATTTTTTGTAAGTTTTATTCTCCTGTATTTCTTTTAAATTTAAACCTGGTCCACATATTTTGCTTAAGTTAGGCTATCAATATTAAATTTGACACCGACGAATAGGAAACAATGCACATAATTTGAATAATCTTTATTAGTAGCTATACGTTTATCAAATGCTTCATATAAATAGTCTAAAACAAAAAAATTACTAGATAAGTACTAGCGTTTAATTTTTAAAGTTGCGTTTCAATGGTTCAGGTAGGCGAAGAAGACAAAAATTAAATTAAATTCTATGAAAGATGTTGGAAACTATATGAATGATTGCAGAGGCTTAAGAACAGCTTTCTATTTTTTAAAATCCATCAAGGGAGAACAATACAAATATTAATAAGGACAAAGTGTCTTTCCAAAAAAAAAAAAAAAAAAAAAAAAACTTAACTTTTCCTTCAACTAGTAAATTGGATTATTTAACACACATTATGTTCTGGAGTGGAATACTTACGACGATACAACTCAAATTGAATTTCAGTTCCTTGGTCGATGATTTGTCCCGAGGGGACAGTTTGTCCAGCCACTTTTTCCAAAGCAGCATGCGATTCCTTTTTAGAAAAATCGAAAAAGGGGGTGTCGAATGGGAACATAGTATCGCAGTCAAAATTTGAATTTACTCGAGTTAAAAAGATATATTCACAGTTCGGATGGTTCAAGGCCTCTTTATATACTTCGCTTCCTCCTATAACTATTAGATGTCGAACATCAGCTTCGTTCACCCATACTAACGCCTCGTGCATCGTTGCAAAAACATAGACGCTGGATGGCACCTTGGATCTAGATAGGACAAGGTTGAAAAGAAAAAAGAAAAAGAAAACTTAGATATTGAAACAGGTAAATTACTTAAAACAGTGAAAGTGAAATCTAGGTAAGGAATACCTCAATTCATTGGGATTGCGCGTAAGGACTAGATTGATTCTCCCTGGTAGAGGACGAAATTTTTCAGGTATGGAGTCCCACGTTTTTCTCCCCATTAATACAGCATTCAATCGAAGGTCATCCTTTGTTTCTTGAAATGAGTGAGTGGTGACTTGTTTGAAATATGCCATGTCTTTCGGTAATCGCCAGGGAAGGTGACCATTTTTACCAATTCCACCTAGACGTGTAGCAGCGACAATGACTGAGAATGACTTCATGTTGCCCAGACTCGTTTAAAGTTTTGCTTGACTAAAAAGTAAAACTTTTGAATGCGAGAAGCATTTATCAAAACGTTAAAAAAGAAGTAGATGAGTTTATTGATTTAATTTTTTCATTTTTTAATATAAAAAGTGTCGCTTAGACTGCTTCTTTTAAAAGTCTCGTGAAATTTATTTTAAAAATCTCCTAAAAATTAAAAAACGGATACTTAGTTTTTTTTTTTTTTTTTTTTTTTTTTGGAGGGGGGGTAAAGAAGGGGCAACCTTTTTCACTTTTCATACTTAGTTCCAATGTATCCAAAAATATTTTTGATGCAAAAATGTTTTTTTTTTTTTTGTTTGTTTGCAAAACAGCTCATCAATGTACCTATTTCCATAAATACAAAATACTAGAATAACATATATTAACAATGTCAAAAAAAAGAAAGAAAAAACAAGAGACAAAAAAAAAGGCAGTTAATCTGCTGCTGGAATGGATAAGGTAATATATATAAAGATTCCAAAAAATGAAATGAAAATGTTAAGTAATTTTAAAATACAGAGAGCATCAAAAAAAAAAAAAAAAAAAAAAAAAAAGAAGATAATGAAAATGAAAATGAAAATGAAAGAGAAAGAAAGGAAGAAACAAAAATTAGGTTCAGTTCAATGTCTTGCTATTCACAATCAAAACAACTGGGTCTTCTTACTGTTTCTATCTAAGAATCTTAAGGGAATAAGTTGTTTTTTTTAAGTGATAATCCTCTCTTGTCTCAATCAATCATCCTATAAAGAAATGAGTCAATTAAGTTTGAACTAAATGCAATCAGAAAAAATTGAAATACACTAAAGGCTGATAGAAATTTAAATTTCTTAAAAATTCCTTTCTATTAATCTTCTTTTATTTTATTTAAAAAATTACCAAAGTAGTTAAGTTATTGCTAATTTTTTACACCTACTCCTTTTCCTTCTTTTTTTTTTTTTTTTCTGGATTTCAACTTATACCTCCTATACCTACCTCTCTCTCTCATTTTCCATTTCTTTTATTTTTAAATACATTGGATTTGCTTAAACCCAGTCATCATGAGCTACGACAGTGCATTAACAGTCTTTTCTCCAGACGGTCACTTATTTCAAGTCGAATATGCTCAAGAAGCAGTGAAACGTGGTACTTGCGCGGTAAAGTCACTTATTCCATTCTTTTTTTTTCTTTTTTTTTATTTTTCTTTTTATTTTATTTTTTTTTGATGTATGGATATACATTTATATTAAAGAAAGATTGAGATGGTTGACTTTTAGAGATAATGAGATTAGTAATAATAATAACGTAACGTTCTCACGGTTATTCAATGCAAATTTTAATTTTCTGAATTGCTACTCGTGCAATGACTCACATTTACTAATTCTTTTTGATCACCATTTTAATATGCTACAAAACTTAGGTTGGAGTACGTGGAAAGGACGTTGTTGTGCTTGGAGTCGAAAAAAAATCTGTATTAAAACTTCAAGACCCTCGTACAGTTAGGAAAATCAACATGCTTGATAAACATGTGTGCCTGGCATTTGCTGGTGTGTAAAATTCATGGAATGGGCTGATCCTGATCCCGAAAGTTCTCTCTCCTCACGTCGTCTTTATACTACTTTACATTTTCTCTATTGATTTCACCACTTTTATTTTTTGAAAAGAAAAAAAAAAAAAAAAGATCTTCAAATTCTAATACCATTCCCATCGTCTTTAATTCTCTTATATTCTTTGATGTTTTTCCAGGCTTAACAGCAGATGGTCGTGTTTTGGTGAATAAAGCTCGAGTGGAATGCCAATCTCATCGATTAACTGTGGATGATCCTGTTACGATCGAGTACATTTCAAGATACATTGCAGGAGTCCAGCAAGTGAGTTTTTCTATTCATAATCTATACATCCTTTATATATGCCACCTTTTTCACTTTTCATACTTAGTTCC
>JADGJU010000075.1:0-10611 GCA_026937265.1 Coelomomyces lativittatus
CTTCTTCTTCCTCTTCTACTTGAGCAGGCTGTTGTGACTGTTGTTTTTGAATGGGAGATAAATTCTTGTCATCATCATTTTCTTCTTCCTCTTCTTCCTCTTCTTCTTCCTCTTCTTCTTCTTCTTCTTCCTCTTCCTCTTCTTCTTCTTCTACTTGAGCAGGCTGTTGTGGCTGTTGTTTTTGAATGGGAGATAAATTCTTGTCATCATCATTTTCTTCCTCTTCCTCTTCCTCTTCTTTTTCTTCTTTTTCTTCTTCTTCTACTTGTACTGGCTGCTGTGGCTGTTTTTTTTGAATCGGAGATAAATTCTTGTCATCATCATTTTCTTCCTCTTCCTCTTCCTCTTCTTTTTCTTCTTTTTCTTCTTCTTCTACTTGTACTGGCTGCTGTGGCTGTTTTTTTTGAATGGGAGATAAATTCTTGTCATCATCATTTTCTTCTTCCTCTTCCTCTTCCTCTTCTTCTTCTTCTTCTTCAAATATAGAAGGGTGTGTCCTTTTTATGAAGGGTTCATTTTCTTGACCTCTCAAGTCTGAGTCGGGGTTCGATAGAAAATTGGCAGATGATTGTTTGTCATAGTCTTTAGCGTTTTGCTCTTCAAAAGCTTCTTCTTCACTGCTTCGGATACTCTTCCTTTTATCTATTAAATCAAGTATTTTATCTAACTTTTGATTCATCGTGTCTTGGGAGGTTGTCTCAGTTTCTTGGGGAGCAGCTAATGGCGTCTCAGCTTGATCAGTTTGCGAATCCAAGTTCGGAGTTTTTTTGTACGCATCCACCTTCAACGGCGGAGTATTTTGGAAAATTTCTTCGTTGCTTTTTTGTTGTGCTTCAGCAGTTTGGCCACCATCTGTTTTTTTTTTTTTTTATTGCATATTTTTTAGGAAGGTTAGTAAAGTAGAAATAAGAGAAAGAAAGAAAGAAGAAAGAGAAACTTCGAATCAAAAGATATACTTGGTTTTTTTTATTTAAATTTATGCATTACTTTATCACTATCATTATTATTGTTTGTGTGCTTGAAAAAGTCATACAAACTAAAGATCTCGCTTCTAACTTTTTGATTTTTGATTCCTCTTCCGCCTTTAAATTTTAAAAAGAAAAAGAGGGGGGAAGGAAAAACAACAACAATAATAATAATAACGTACATTCACACACAACGACTAAACTACTTACAAGTATAGCACTTATTTTAGATTCCGCACATTCATGGGTTGGTTCTAAAAGACTTAATGCACATCCCACTTCCGTCGAAGTAAGAATGTTCCTTAAATTTTTAAATTCCAATTGTTCAGATAACTTGTCAAAATTTAAGGTATTAGAAATTGCTTTTTCCACTAATTCCAATTGCACCTCCCAACCTTGAATCATTTCCAAAGCAACCCTAAGGGGTTCATCACCTGAATTCAATGGCTGTTTTCGAGATAGAACATTTTCAAATTTACCTAACACGTTTTGTGGTGTTAAGTTGCAAGATTTTGCTATGGAACTTGCTCGAAAGTGGGCATGGGTTTGTAATTCATTACTGTACGTATAAATTTGTCCATCTTTTCTTAATCTATGCCATGTCCAAAAAAAAAAAAAAAAAAACGTTAATCATTTGTATTTTTTCATTTTTTAGTAAAAAAAAAAGAGAAAGAGATAAAAACAAAATTAAGGCAGTGAATTAAACGTACTTATCATGAATTTGACGGATTTTTTCTTGATTTTCTTTGTCAAAAGTATAATCCACTTCTGGTGCACTCAAGCCGAAGGAGGCGAAAAACAGACATAATGTAAGAAAATTCGAAATAATTATTGTTTTCCTCATTATTTAGTTGTTGTTTGTGTTTTAAATCCGGCTTTATTTCGATTGAAATTCTAATGCTTTAAACAAAATTTTGTAAACAAAGAAAAATAGATTAACTTAGATATAATAATATTTTATAAAAACAGTTTCATTCAAAAATCAATCATGGGAAAGATGTTCCTACTTCACCAACATTCATCTGCGCGTAAGCATATATATTTCTTATCTGTATTTTTACCTTCTATGAATTTGAATGATTAAAAAAAAGTACATACCTTTAAAAAAAATTGTAGGAAAATTTGGTATACTATGTTTCTCGTAAATTTTAAACTTAAAGGCTACAAGGTATATAAGTGTATGAAAACGATAACTTAACTATCAAAAAGGAAAGAGGAAGAAGAAAATGCGAAGAAGGTGAGAAGGGATGTTACTCTTATAGAACTTTTATTCTTATTTCCTTAAAGTCTTCAAAGCATTGTATTCCTGTATGTATTTATTGCAGTACGCGTGTGTGCATATACACATATATGTAAGGAGGTAAATTAGAACATGTATTTTTTACCCATTGTGTTCGAAAACAGAAGCTTCAAATTCGTAATGGATGAGGCATTTTTTGGAACAGTCCTAGCAATAAATAATAGAGAGTCCTTTTTCGAACATTTCATAGGGAAATCAGCTAAAAATAAATAAAATTAACAAATAAATAAATGAAAAATAAGAACATAATAATGAATTAATGGTAAAGATAAATATTTTATATTCATTAGATAAAAGAAATGGAAACCGATGTATTGACAATTCATGAAAGAGTAGGGTTCGGGCATTGCTAAGAGAAAAAAACATTTTCCAGTTTTGGTTTTTTCATTTTTCCTTTTTTTCTTTTCTTCGTTTTATGTTAAATATTTAGGCTACCTTTCTAAGAAAATCGAAATTTACGAATCATTTAACTTCAAAGTACACGCTTAACTTCAACGTTCTGTGTACAGTTTTGGTTTTTGGTTTTATTATCGTTTTTTAAGAAGAATATGTTTTGAATGAATAAAAATAGATGCAAACAAAATTTATTAAGAAAACAAATAAGACTTTTTTAAAGAGTCACAAAAATTAAAAGAAAAGAAATTGAGAGAAAAAGACAAGAAAAAGGAAAAGGAACCTTTGAGAGTTGAGTGAAAGAGTCAGATTGACCATATAAGAGACTTTGAATTAAATTGGTGAGCACGGGAGAGAGTTGAGGAGTATGTATTTCTTCCTTTTATCTTTAGCTTTATCGTTATCTTTTTCGCTTTCTTCTTCTAGTTAGCATACTACTTAGAATCATTTCATTTGAAACTTATGAGTCATAGACCTATTTCTTCTAAAACGTTTTATGTAGTTGGATTAGGAAACCAAGGAACTGAATTTACATACACCCGTCATAACATTGGTCGATTGTCATTAGAACGTTTGGTGACTCACTTAGGCTTGACATGGCAATGTCATTCGGGTTATGATTTGGTTACTTTTACACCCAATTTACTCTCCCATCCTAATACCCCAATTCTACATGGTGGCAGTTATGAAAGCATTACTTTAGTGCGCTTAGCTGGTTTTATGAATTTATGTGGTCAACCTTTAAGTCGACTGAGTAAGTATTTGAATAAAGAACCGTTTTATTTCGTTTCCCTGAAAACAACAAAGAAACAAACAAACGAACTATCTAACTAAGCATACTTGATCGATAATTTTGACAAATTCTTTTTGTTTTGCCTTTGCCTTCTTCTCTTCTTTTTTTTTTTTTCTTTATCAAAGTTTCTAGTTCGTCGACCATGACCACTTCTACACCTTCTATTCTCTTACTCCATGATGATTTAGAAAAAAAGTTTGCACAACTTTCATTCAAATTTCAAGGTTCAGCCAATGGCCACAACGGTGTAGCTTCGGTTCATTCCTTTGTAGGTCGACATGTTCATCGATTACGTATCGGTATAGGTCGTCCACCTACTCGTACCTCCGATGTCATTCAGAAATATGTTTTATCTCCTTTCACTAGACTTGAAATGAAGTTTTTTGAATCTGAAGGTTTCCTATCGATTTGGAGAGCTATTTTGGACTGGACAAATGAAATAAAACTTAAAAATTCTTCTTAAATTGAACGCATCAGTCAAATTTTTACAAAGGTTCCTTTTTAAGTAAAAGAAAGAAAAGCAGCGTATTGAAATGAACTGAATTCCTTTTTTTTCCAAACTTTTTTTTTTTTTTTTTTTCCTTTTCCAATGGCATTGTACCTTTGTTTTACTCTTCAATATTTTCGTATTTTCACCGAAAACAACAACAACAACAACAACAACAACTAACAACTAACAACTCATATATAAAAAGAGGAATGAATATTTATATAATTAACGATAAAATGTTCTATAGGATGAGCTCCTAAAACAAAAAACTCTTGTCATTTTTTTCTTTTCTTTTATGTATTATTATCATGTAAATTTTATAGCTGTATACTTTTTCTTTTTTCTTTTTTTTTTTAATTGGTAAAAGAATTTTTTATTCGCAATCCAAAGTACCTTAATGTGTGAATTGCGTACTTGTCATAAGGAAAATTCTCATTCCAAAAAGAACTAAACGAACTAAAAAAAAAAAAAAAAAAAGCTACTTTGTATCAAAATATACTATCTAAATAGCGTTCGTGGAAGTTACTCAAAAAAAAAAAAAAATTCATAAATTTATGGATGCGATCTCTTATTAAATTGCTTATTTTTTTTCCTTGTCTATTTCAACCTTTTCCTCATTTTTTATACTTGAGATTTTTCTTCATCAATTTATCCCTTTACTATTTTCTGTCCTCTTCTGTCTATCTATTGGGTCAAAAATGAATTATTGTTATTATTATTATTATTATTTTCATCAATTAACAGACATTTTAAAAAATGTAAGCAAAATTCATTAACTGAATGAATAGAATGCATTCGTTGTTCTTTAAGTGACTTAAGTTGAAAATTAAGAAAGGTTAGGTAAAAAGAAGTATAGGTGGTTGGCTCCTTTGGGAAATTATATAAGTTTTTTTTTAAAAAAAAACCATTCTCGAGTAAGTGGAAAAAGAAAATGAAAGGAGGGTGTTCATTAGGCTATTGATAGGCTAAAAGGAAAGTAGAACAAGTCCATCGAAAGAAAAGAAGTAAAGATATGGCCAAAAAAATCAAAGTAGTAGCCAGCCTTCAGCAAAAAAAAAAAAAAAAACAGTGTCAGTGTTTACCCATTTTTTTCCCTTTTCCCTTTTCCCTTTTCTCTTATTTGTTTATTTATTTCTTCTTCAAATATGACTTGACTTCTTCATTTTTTAGCATCTCAATTTCACTCCATTTCAAGTGTCAATGTAAAGTTTTTAATTAATTAATTATTTTTAAATTCTATTCTCAACAAATGAAAAGAGATGGATAAACTCCGATTTTAATTTTTAATTTTTAATTTTTTTACTTAAATAGACGTTAAATTACTAAATTGAGTTAAAGAGGTCCTTTTCTTTAACACACAACCCCATACGAACTCATCCTCTCTTATTTGTTTATTTAAGTATGTCATTAAATATAAAGTATATATATATAGTCCAATACACAATGTAAAATTTTAATTGCTTTCATTTTAGTAGAATGCGTTTTACTATTAGAACGGATTTAAACATTTAAAAGGTGTTTTTTTTTTTTTTTAATGCAAAATCAATTTAAAGTTATTATTTTAGTTATTATTTTTATTTTATTTTTTCTGAAGTAAAAAAATTGAATTTTTATTTATTTATTTTATCAAAAAAAAATTTCACCTTTGCTTTTATCTTTTATAATTTTTATAAATTTAGAATTAAAATCTTCTTGTTCTATACATGCTACACGAAATCCAATGGAATTGGATGGGACATTTTGGAATGGAAGGAAACGGACTTTGTTTATTTCCTCGCTTAGTGAATAAGCTTCTTTCCATTTTCTTTTTATTATTTTGAATGTAAACACGTAACAGATACACAATAAAAAGAGAATATTAAATACTATTAATAATTCAAAAAAAAAAAAATGAACAAGTGATAAATAGAGTTTCTCCCTACTCGTTGGCATCGCAATGACTTTTTACTACTTTGGTTTTTTTTGTATTTATTTCTTTATACAAATTTTATCAGTTCTATTTAAATTAAATTTAAATTTTTTTCTTTTTACTTTTACGTTTGTTTGTTTTTTTTCAAATTAATCAGCCCATTCTACTCTCAGCAATAGGAACTTTCTTCATAGGCGTAGTCCAAGAAAGTTTCTCGAGGCTGTTTCATTTCTTTATTCTTATTAGTTATAGCAGTAGTAGTATTTTCTTTTTATTTTCTTTTATTTTAAATTTTAAATTTAATTTTTTTTTTTTTTTTTACAAAGTTTAATATAGTTTTTGTTAATAAATTATACATGGCTAGTTCATTTGGTGATACGTTAGCATATGATCATTTCTGGACGAGTCCTTTTTCATTTGGAGAGAATTTCCTTTCCTTTGATTCTTTCGATCCGTCTATATTAAACAACGTAGATACATGGCCGTACATATGCACTTCCTTTTTTTTTTTTGTACTTCAATACTTTAAAAATAAAGATTCTCCTTTGCATTTCATTGTTGATGGTAATGAAAAAAAGAGTAAAATGATAAAATCAAAGAAAAAAACAGTTCTTAAAACTTTCAAGGAGTAATTTTTATTTTCATTTGAATGTAAAAATTTTAATCAATCATTTATCCATTTCCTGCATTTCATATTTCTAGTAACAACCTTTTCATACAACCCTCGGCAAGTCCTCTTTCCTTCTTTTCTCAAGAACTTTCATCACCTCAGGTATGTATGTTTTTTTTTTTTTTTTTTTTTTCAATATATATATAAGACGATTGAAATGGACTTTCACTTAATTTGGGTATTGTCAAGCAAAATGACCCATTTTTGATTTATTTCCTTTCTTAAATATATATACATATACATATACATATTTATTAAACATAATAAAGAACCTTTTGTTTTATGTTTTATTGATCTTTTAGAGTATTAAAAAAGAATGGACAGTTATGAATCCTGCCACCTCATCACCAGAGCAAGACACGGTTGATTCCAATAAAAACAATACTAACATTCGAGAACAAAAACTTCGATTTCCTGGTGATGCGTATGTTCGTCTTTCTTTTATTTCTACATAGAGAGCCTTTTTAAATTTACACTTAGTCTTAAATCTATTCTAATATATATATATTCAACTGTTGTTTTTTTTTCCTGCTTTTTAAATTTTTTTAAAAAATCGTTTGTATTACTAAACATTTAATTTAGGTATACACCGCGATGGGTGCGTCATCGAGGACGAGAGAAAGAAGGGTTATGTGAATTATGTCCAACTCCGAAATGGTTTCAATTGAAAAATTCAGCATTTTGGTATCATAAACAATTTGTTCATGGGATTTCGTCTGTATCCGGAATGCCATTTTGGCAACCTACTGAAAAACGGTGGAACGAACACCCATCAGGAAAAAGGTTATTTGAAGGTTTGTGTCCTCAATGTCAACAATGGATTCCCTTGATTTCTCCTCATAAACGACATCCTCATCGTTGGGTCGCGTGGTACAGACATGCATACAAGTGTCATGATTATTTAAAAATGACATAGCACATTAGTAAAGAAAAAAAAAAAAAAAAAAAAAAAAAATCTTTTCATGGTTGGTAACAATGTTGATGAAGAGGAGGGGGCGAGTTTGGTTTTCATCGATGCTTCGGTTCTTTTAACTTTAAATGTCCATTATGTGGTTGGTAAAGAGCATTTTTTGAACTTGCTTGCTTGCTTGATTTTTTTTTTTTTTTGTTAAATATTAGTCATTGTATTACATCTTCATCTTTTTCTCCTTTTTTTTTTTGTTACAAAAAGGGAACAACTAAAATGCATCACTATTGGCTTTCTTAGGTACCTCGCTGATTCATAATACTTTTTAAATCAAACACACACACACACACACACACGGAAATGTGTATTTAAAGTTTAATAAACTTAGATGGTTTAGTTCTTTTAAAATTTTGAGATTTCTTTTTATTGAATTTTCTTATGTGGTTGTTGTTTTATCTTTTTTTTTTTTTTTTTTAATTTCCTTATTCTGTATTTTCTAAAGTAAATGGAGGTGAAAATGTGAAAAGAAGGGTGGGGGCATTAATGATTTTCTTGCAACGACTGAAAGAAAGTATCCTATTAACCATTTAAACACTTCATGCTATAGCCACCGCTCCATCTCGACGTGATGAATTTTTTTTTTTATTTCTGAATAGATTTGATTTATTCTTCGTCTGATGTTGATGATAGACTTGAGAAAGACTAAGATTTATGTGAATAGTTTAGTCCATCCTAGGAACAAAAGAAAAATAATGATTTTTTTTTTTTAAATTAAACAACAAAATCGTTTCTAACTTCTTTCTTTTATTTTTTTTTTTTCTTTTTCTTTTTCTTTTTCCCGGCAATTTCAGTATTTAAAAAAAAGAAAAGAAAAGAAAAGAAAACTTAAAATTTAAAAAAACTTTGATAGTATGAATGCAATGATGACAGTTTGATTTTCATTCATACACTATTTTGTAACGAATTCTATTGTTCATTATTTTTCTTAATTGCTCTTAATAAATATTTTTTGGATGATGATGATGATGATGATGATTTTTAAACACTCGAGATTGTTTATATATATAGTGAGAGAAAGAGGTAGAGAGAGAAAAAAGGTTGGATAGAACCTATACCAAGGGTCAAAGTCTTGTAAAACCATCCGATTTCAAGTGAATGGTAACGAAACCAACCCGTTTAGAGGCCAATTTTACTCTCACATTGGTCTATGTTCTTTAATTTTATTTCAAGTGTTAGTGAATCATAGTGATTTTCTTATTTTTCTAAGCACTATTTTGCTTTACAATTCCGATGTCAGATATAAATACTTTGTATTCATTTATGTATTGAAATAGTAATACTCATGAAGAAAATTAAAAAAAAAAAAAAAAAAAAAAAAAGTAATCCAAGCACAAGCAGTACTAGATTCCCTGGTGCTGTACTACTTAAATGCATTAAGATAACAAAGTCAATTGAAAAAAGGGGATGAGAAAGTCCAAAACAAAAGAAGATAAAAAGAAAATGAAAATGAAAAGCTAATAAGCTCATTATCTATTTATCCATTTTGAATGTAGACTCAATATAAGAACTTTCCAATGCAAAAAAAAAGTTTAAAAATGCTCAAATTGTACACTGCATTGTTCTTCAAAATAAGGATGTTCATTAAACGATTCACATTGATTTTCACAAGTGAACACCAGCACGGTTCCGAATTCCATGCCTTCATGCCATAAAGGAGACTGAGTAGGGTCCCGATGTAAAAGGGCTTCTTCTTCGATCGGTAATAAAGTCAACAACGTGGGCATGAGTTGATACATGAATTTCCATTGTCCACCACACATGCATTGAGATGGACCATGCACCAAAGAGATATCACTGTAATACAAAGGGGTTTCACTGTACCGAATCAATTGACCCGGATGACTTTCACATCGTTTCAAAAATTGATGCAACCGTTTAGGAATCCGTCGTTTAGGTTTTTCATACTCTCCATCCAAGGTCAACGAAGAGTCGTGAGTATTCAGCGTGTCCATGTCCATCGCATACGTAGCGTAGTGGTGTGCACTCTTTAATTTTGTTTCAAGCACTTCAACTTCAAAATAAACTGTGTGCGAAGGAAAAGAGCAAGGATAGGGCTCTAACTCGAGATGAGTGGGTTTGGTAGAAGTGGGTGTTGAGATGTTTGTCTCTAGGTTGATGAGTGTTTGTGTTTTTTCAAGAGAAAGCGAAGAGGAAGAAGCAGTGTCTCGTTCAGAAGAAGACGATGAAGTATCCTCCAATTCCATAAGAAAAGGTTTAAACGAAAAGGTTTCTAAGTTTTTCGAAGCATGACTCGATGTGTTCTTATTGTTGGTGAGGACAGGAGCCTTTTTTTTTAAGACGGTAGTGGATCGAATGGCTTTGAAGCTACCTTTCTTTTTCATACAAGTATTTCTGTTACATCCCAGTACATAGTAAAGAGAATCTTTGTTGGATTGACGAAAATTTAATTGTGATAATAAATACAACGGTGAGTGACAATGTGAGCAAGTGTATAACGGGAAAGGAGGATAGGTTGATGAGATCGGTGTAGGTGGACCTCCCACACGGCAACGATTTTTTTCAGAGCAGAGTTTAGGAAGATTGATTTTTCCGTTTGAGAAAGCAATGTACGTAGGAGAAGGACGACTTGACTTCTGTGACGAAGACTCAGACCCAATCATGATTTTTTTTGTTTTGTTTTTTGAAGAAATAAAAAAGAAAGAAAAGTAAAAAAAAAAAGAGGGTTTTCTCTTTCCTTTTCCAATCCTTTCTTTTCTTTACTTGAGGGTGCCCAGTCTCAGTCTCTGTCTCAGTCTCAGTCTCAGTCTCAGTCTCTGTTTCTTCGTTTTCTTTCGTTTTCACTAAATTGAATCATTTTTATTTATCCATTCGATTCCATTCGATTCCAATTCTTAAAAGTACACTAAACTGCGTACATCACTTTAACTTGTTTTTGATTCACATTGAAATAGAAATAGATTTTCTTTTCTTTTTAAATTTAAATACAACACTAAGGTGATGCATACTACAAATTCATCCGACAAACGAATCCCTAAGGTATGAATAAGGTTATCATGGATAGGGTGTGTATAAATTAGGTAAATGTTCTTAAATATGTGTGAGGGTGAGAGGTGGGGGTCTGAATTTTTGTTCTCATTTTTTAGGAGAAGTGTGAGAATCATTA
>JADGJU010000076.1:0-18125 GCA_026937265.1 Coelomomyces lativittatus
AAAAAAAAAAAAAAGTCAGATATTGCAAATGCCAAAAACAAGATATGTTAAATTCTACTCTTTGAAAAAAATGAAATAAAAAGCAGGGGTCTTGACTTGTGCCAGAACATCATGTTGTTTCTACTTTCTTTCATTTCCACATCGTTTTCAGGTATCATTATAAAATAAAGAACATAAGAATAAGTATCAACGCGAGTTGTAAAACACCATATTTCAAATCGAATCGTGGAGCCACATGGGAACGAATAGTTTGAGATTGTTTTGTTGATTGTGTGGTAGTGGAACTGCTGGTAGTGGTGATTGGAGAGGTGGTGGGGGTGGGGGTAGTCGAAATAGATGTTATTTCGGTTGGGGTGGTGGTCGAACTATCCGTGGAGGTGGTGTCAACTAAGGACGTAGATGTCACTTGGAGAATGGACGAGACGTTGAAGAATAGACCTGTTTGATTGAAAGTTGGGTAGTTACTTGATTTATTGAACAATGAACTTGAACGATACAAAGTATCCGAAGACATGTTCAAACACGTTGGCAAATCCACAATCGAGAGATTTGCATTGCGAAGATAGGTTACCACGGGTTCCAAGTTGAATGCCGTCAAATTATGCCCATCGTGTTGAAGAACAATGATCCCACTTTCGTTTCGGTTTCGGACTACGCCTTGAGTGATGTTTCCTAAAATATCTTGAACGGATTTTGCTGCGTAATCCACTGAATCTACGTTGGCGGCAATAGGAATATAACCCATGCTTTCGACTACGTGCAAAACCGTTTGGTTGATTTCAAAATAAGGCGGACGAAAGACTTGAGGGTATTTTTTAATGATATCATAAATGACGAGATCATTAACAAGTAGCTGCATTTGAAGCATGTTTAATGGTACATAGCCTAACTCTGAAGGTAAGTTGTAACCTGTCGTACCATTCACAAGTCCAATATGGCTATAGGTATGCGTACCGATAACATGACCCTCTTAATTAAAGAAAGAGAAAGTAAGATCATGATTAAAAAAAAAAAAAAAAAAAAATTGAAATTAACTTACGAGAGGTTTTTTCTCTTTCTATTATTATTCTTGGCTTTCTTTTCTATTCACAAATTTATCTCATTTTAAACAAGTTACATTTCAATCCTGTTTTAAACACGACCCAATTATCATGAGCTAAGTAGATGGTCATAGTATGCTATTTATACATGTCTATTTAACCAAAGTATCAAGTTTTTTTCATTATGTTTTTAAATAAGCAAAGATTTCCTCCTTAATGATTTTCGAATAGATTTTTTAATTTTTAATTTTTTGATTTAAAAATTAAAAAAAAAAAAAAAAAATCCAATAACGCACCATTATAAGCGCGACGAATAAGATCAGCCATAGTAGAATTAGTCCAGTTTGTTGAATTCAAGGCATTGGCTGGTAATGATACATTTTGCATTACATTAAGGCCGTTGATAAAAAAGGTGGCATTTATATTTAATTTTTTTAAAGATTCCAAAATTTGGAACATATAACTTGTGGGACCATCATCAAAGGTAAGTGTAACTTGGTTCCTAAGCATGCACAAGAGAAAATAAATTAGTAAAAAAAAAGATGAATAATAATAAAAACAACAAGAAAAATGTTTTAATTCAACAAAACAAAACAAAAAAAGCACAATGATGATCTGCTCTGGGTGAATGACTTATACAAGAAATAGACGAATGAAAAAAGTTATTTTTCCATTCTCTCAACACGATTAAAAATAAGTTAAAGCCAAATTTTTAAATACTCAAGAGTTGAAAAGCACCGAAAAATCATGATAAATAAGAAACCTGACCAAAGAGGGAGAATTATATATTTTAAACAAACCAAAAAATTACTACATGTAAATTATACATCGTACTTATTTATACACGATAAAATAGGTTTATTGAAAATACATTCTCCACAATCTTCAGGACATGTAGCGCAGGTTTCAGATAAAGAAGGATTGCAAATTTTATCTCCACAAGTATCATTCCCTCCTCTTAAAAGTTGATTTCCCAATGTCAACAGTGAAGTGATGGAATCAGAAGGAGGTAATTCTCCATTACAATTTGGACACCATGCTTTGGCATCCGGGATATCTGCGGAATGTTGAACGCCAAAAAGAATAGCCAAAAAAGCACACAAAAAAAGGAGCCTCATTTTTTTAGGGAAAAACAACAGCAACAAAAGCAACAAATGATAAGAATGAAAAATGATGATGATTAAAAAAATAAATAATGAATATTATTTATCTAAATAGTGACTTATTTCCGTGACAATGTGTTTCACTTTTACGTTAAAAGACGAAAAAAAAAAAAAAAAAAAAAAAAAAGTAAATCAAAAGAGGGTGGTTGGTGGAAAGTAATGAGGAGAGGTGAAAGAGTTCACAATGGGAAATTACAATGTTATGAAGTTAAATTAAGTGGTTAAGAGCAGATAAGTTTTTAAGTTTATTATGTGATCAAAAAATAAAAAAATTTCAAGATAACCTTACATTCAATGGTTTACTTGATGATACTAGCTGCAACTCTGTTTGCAGGAAACTGACGAAGTAAATAGGAAAAAATGAAAAAAATGAAAAAAAACTATGTATAACCTAATAAAAATTGATCAAATTAATGATTTCTTAGTTTTAACTTTTTCGAAGAAATCTAAGAAATGCCAATGAACATTTGGTTTGAAAACTTAAAAAAAAAATAAAAAATAAATATAAATTCAGTCCAAGTTTTGAAATTTTTTTGACAAATGTTAAGAAAGAAAGTAAAAATAAAAACGTTAAATGAATGAAATCATTAAATTGATCAATTTCTTGTTGAATTCATAAGCAATGCTGTAGAAAATAAAAGACAAGATTCTCATTTTATTATTTATTTATTTATTTTTATAAACTTAAATAAAGAAATAAAGAAATAAATACCCTCCATATTCAATGAAGAAGAAAAAGGCCAAGTATTAAAGTGGTGGGTTCAACTCAATTTCATTTTATTTATTTATTAAGAATTTCTAATCACATCTCCTTTCGACATATTTGATTTTTATAAATTCATAAGAATGAGGTTAGAAATGTGTGCAATCTATATATCCAGGATAAAATGAATCTGATTACATTTTTGAATCTTTAAAACAAAAACCATCTAAATAGAATCGGACTATTAAAAATATCAATCAATCAATAGAATCTATGTTGAAAGTTATGCAAGAAAAAAACTGACCATGATATTAAAAAAGTACAAAAAATATATTTTCTAATTAAAAAAAAAAAAAAAAAAAGGATTGAAGGATTGAAGGATTTATAAATTTTGGATCCTGAAATAAACAGAGCTTTGGTTAAAGTGGGGGATCTTTAGCATTGAGTATGAAAAATTTTGGGGAAGGACAAAAAGTAAGAACGGTTTTTTTTCATCCGGACTCCATTTCAACATCTTACTTTTTAATAAACGGTTTAAGTAGAAATGGGTCTTTGTGATTGTGTTTGAAATTACTGATTAAATCAAAATAAATAAAATTAGAGAGCATCCTCAAATTGTAAAAAGGGGTTAAAACTTGCACAGCATTTGAAATCTGTAAATACTACAAATGAATAAATTCTACATTTGTTTAAATGCATCCTCTCATTTAAACTTAAACGTGAACCAAGATCATCAAATAAAGTAAGAAAGAAAGAAAATCCATTTAAATATGATTTTTCTATGTTTTTTGAAGTAGATTTTCAACCGTGCATGCTCTTTCATTATTATAAAATAATTATATCAATAATAAAAAAATGGCATTGCCATTCACATCAAACCATATGAAACTTATACTTGCACGTTATTAATAATAATAGTAATAATAAATATGGAAGTGACAATAAATTGAAAAAAGGAATAAAAGGTTAAATCAGGACACCGATTTCATAACACTACTACCCTCATTAATTCTTGTTTTTCCATTCTTTAATTGAAGGAGTATAAACAAAAAAAAAAATAGAAACTATTATTCTCATAGATTGATAATAGAAATGAGTATTTATAGATAGTTAACTTAAAATCTAATTTTCTTATCAAAAATAGTGGGGATAGAATAGTCTATCATCGTCAAAATGTAAAAATGAAAAGAAAAGGAAAGGAAAGACAAGTGTCGTAGTTTCATTTCAATTTGTTCATCTCTAGGAAAATAAAGATAAAAACGAGAATCAATGGTCATCATTTCACAGAAGTTTGGTGATGTGGAGGTTTGATTATTTATTTCAGAAAAAAAAAAAAAAAAGCAAATAAATTTGCAAATTAAATTTATTAAATAGAAAATCGAAACAAACACGCAAAAAGAAAAAAAGAATTGAAAAGGAAAAACTGAATTAATTAAAAATTTCCAATGATAAGAAATCGCTCCTAACAAATACGGATAAAGCAACTTGGTGAGGAATAAATTTTCAACAACCACAACAATAGTGGGAAATATGTGTGTGAAAAAAAAAAAAGGAAATCAAAAGGACACGTTAATCATTTGAAAAAAAAAAAAAAGAAAAAAAAGGAGGGAAAAGAGTCAGAGTGGGAGGAATTGACGAAACACAGATATCCTTTACACAAAAGTGATTAAAAAAAAAAAAAAAAAAAAAACTAAACTAAGTGTTTATTCAACGTTTTAATTAACAAAGGTCAATGGGATGACAGGAAAGAAGAAACCGCACACCATAGAAGACAAAAAAAAAAACAAAAATAATAAATGAACTTATTGCAGTAAAAAAAAAAGTGCGAAAACAAAGCAACGAAGAAGAGGCAAGACTTTGACGGACAGGATTATTTTGAACCAAAGTAAGCCTAACCTTTATAAGAAGAAAAAGAAAAGAAACTTAGCAACACTTGCCGCCGGCTTTAGAATCTGATGGAGTGGAAGTAGGAGCAATATTGATGGTATCTCTAGCAACGGCAATATTGCTTTCATTTTCATTGTTGGTTTGCACATAAGCAATTTTGAATATTTCTAATAAAATCAAATTTTAAAAATTTATAAGGATTATTAACCTTTTTTTTATACAAGAATTTAAAAAAAAAGTGTTCATAAGTAATGTCTCTGTGTTAAATAACCATTGGGAAAAAAGAAAAAATTGGAATAGATGTAACATTACCGCTAAGAATTTCTTTGAATGCAGGATCCACGTTACTCGAGTCTAATGCTGATGTTTCAATAAAAGAAAGTTTATTTTTCTCTATTACCAGTTTTATAAAGAAAAAGAAGAAAACGAAGAAGAAAAAAAAGGGGTTAGAATGAAGACAAGGGAAAAAAGACGCCGAAATACAATAATGATATTTTTTGTTTACACGACTGTCACCACATAAAGAAAGTGAAAAACAAAAGGAATGATAGAAAAAGAAATAATATTCAAATCAGAAAAAAAAAAAAAAAAGGAATTAAATTAAGTAAAGTTTAAAAAATTAATAAATAAAAGCCTAAGAAGTCCAGCTATTTTTTTCATGTAATAGTACCTGCAAAATCTTTTGCTTCATCTGTGGGTACAGCACGTAAATGACGTAAATCTGACTTGTTTCCAACCAACATGATGACAATATTTGGATCCGCATGATCACGTAATTCTTTTAGCCATCGTTCCACATTCGAATAAGTTGCATGTTTAGCTATGTCATACACCAATAAAGCACCAACTGCACCACGGTAATATGCTGAAGTGATCGCACGATAACGTTCTTGCCCAGCTTGATAAGTTTGAAAAAGTAGATTTTTAAAGGCATAAAAGTGATTGAGATAAGAGAATTATATGTATACATATACATATATATATATAAAGAAAGAAAGAAAGAAAGGAATAATTAGGTTTATGAAATAAAGACCATATTATGAAAATAAGAACATGTGAAAGGGGAAATTTAAGTAAGAGAAAGAATAGAGATATGTATAGCTTTAAAAACAAAAAGAAAACTGTAATTTAAAAAAAAAAAAAGCTTTGTTCATGAATTTGTTTCTATCGCCCCGCTCTCCTTCTCCTGTTCTCTCTTTTACTGTCAATGACGAGTGCTTTAAATTATAAAAAAGTACCCGTGTCCCAAATTTGAGCCTTAATTGTTTTATTATCGATTTGAATGGATCGGGTGGCGAACTCAACTCCAATAGTGGATTTGCTTTCTAAATTGAATTCATTGCGAGTAAATCGAGAAAGAAGGTTACTTTTACCAACACCCGAGTCTCCAATCAAAACCACTAAAAAAAAATGTGAAAAAAATGAATCAAAAGTTATGGATTAATAAGGACAGCCAATAAAATAAAATAAAATAAGTTCAAAGCGCAAACAACGGGAAAAATTTCTCAATTTTAATTTTCTTTTTTTTTTTTTTAATTTCTGCTTTCTTTAGTAAAAAGCTAAAAATTAAAAAATTTCAACAAAATTTTTTAAATCGCTTTAAGTAGGGTGTTTAAGGATGAAGAAAAGAATGGCAATTCCTTGTACAGGACAAAAATTTTTTTTATGAAATCTCCCAATTCTAGAAAATAAATTCAATTTCTTTTCCTTTTTTTTTTTTTTTTGGAATGGAAAAGAAAGCTTGTAAAAGAAAAAGTTCGTATGTAGGAACCATAAAATCATATTGTGCAAATATCCAACATAGAAATGTCTTTCAAGAAGGAATTAAAATTTAAAAAATACATAAAATGTGTAAAACAGTGGAGGAAAGGGGGGGAAGGAATTTTTTTCGAAAAATTGATAATAATAAAAAAAGAAAAAAAAAAAAAAGAAAAAGAAAAGAAAAAAAAAAAGAAAAGAAGGAAAAAGAAATTCACCTTTGAAAAGATAATCGTATTCATCGTCTTTGGACATGTTGAGAAGTTGTGAACAATCGGGTTAAAAGTTGTTGTTGAGATACGATGAATAATAATGAAAAAAATGGAAGGAACAACTAAAATGTGTAGAAAGAGAAAATGAGTAAAAGTGGGAAAAAGAGAACGATGACGTTCAAGTGGAAAGATAAACAAAGTAAACTAGAAAAAAGAAAGAAAAGGAAAAAAAAAAAAAAATTGGCTGATTTTTTTTTCAAGTACTTTCTAATTGGTTCATTTCTTTTTGTTATTTTTTTCTTCTCTTTCCCACCCCCTCCCTCTTTCTTCCTACCCACCCCTTCCTTAAACATTAAAAAATCCCTCCTCTACATTTTATTATTAAATGGTTAAGTAAGAATGGACTTACGTTGTAAAAGCCATTTACTTTTGAAAATTTAACATTAAACATTCTAATTTTTTTCACAAATAGGCTTAGCATCGGATTTTTAAATGATAATAAACACGGTTTTTCATAAAGAAACTTTGTTCTTCATTATTATAATTTTACTCTACCTGTTTAATTTTAAACTTCTTTCTCCTTACTCCATTTAAGACTTATTAACAAGGTACAACGCGAGGGAAAAAAAATACAGAAAAATAGATATTTTATAATTAAGAGAAAGAACGGTTAGTTGAGAAGAATTTTAGGATTGATGAATAATCACGGAAGGCACACATTCTTGTGATTTAAAAAAAAAAAAGAAAAAAAAAGAAACAAGAAAGAGTAAAAAAACAAAGCATAAATAAAACTCTGCCGTGATCAAGGCACGTGTTCGTGAAGGAAAAGGTGTGTGATTAGAAAGGAACAGGAACAATACATAAATTAAAATAAATTAAAAATAATAATAATAATAAATTTAAAAAAAGGAAGTTTAAAATATTAAATTGTAAAACGATTGTCGTTTTGGCAAGAAAGAAGAAACTAAGTCTTAAGAGGTGGGCGTGTTATGGCATAGCTAGCATTGAGTGATGTTAAGGTAAAATCAATTAAACGAAGTTTTTTTTTTAAATTGTGATTTATGCTTCGTTTGCATGGTTGAAAACAAATAAAGAAACACATGAAAACAACGCCATGGAATTTTTTTTGTGCTAAGTTGTTTTTTTTTTTTTATGACCAAGCTTAGTTTCCGCGTTAAAAAAAAAAAAAAAAAAAAAAAAACTAATTACATTTAAAAAACATGTCCAGACATTAACTTTAAACTTATACTTGATCGAGGACTATAGAAATATTCAATTAATGAACTCCACTTGTAATTTTGAAAGGAAAAAAATGAAAAAATAAATAAAATTATAAAACCGTTTAACAACAAATAAAATCACATATAAAGAGTTAAAATTTCGAAATAAACAAGAAAAAAGCAGCAACTAAGGCCTTGAAAAACGTTAAAACTTGATTCACTGTCGTTTATTATACTGTGAATGTACCATAATACCTTCAGGATGATAAGTATGTTTGTAAGAATCTTTGAAAAAATGGAACGGTTTTCATTTTTATTGTTATTCTATTACAAGAATAAAAGAAAAGAGAATCGTCTTCTAAATGTATGAACAATGTTTCTGTTTCTTTTCTTTTTAGTAAAAACGAGACTTTGTATTTTGATAAATTTACATACATGTGAAGTAGGGTATAAGGCAAATGCCTCTCATTTTAATTACATTTTAACACTTAAAAAAAAAAAATTAAGTTTAAAAAGACTCCTCTATGAAACTGCATTAAATAAAATTACCCAAAATGGTTTGATGGATTTTTTTTAGAGAGCTCTAACAATAAATAACCGTAGCAGAGGAATGATACTTCAATAAATATTGAGATAGAGAGCTGAAAATCTTATTTATAAATAACATTTAAATAAAAGTCCAGGATGAGAAAAATCCGAACTAGAATTTTTCATGGGGCATGGTCAGTATTTTTTTTAACCCTTCATCAATATTTTCATATTAGTTGGAATGGGTAAAAATAAAAGACATACCACATAAGACAGAAATTGAAATGAAGAAGAAAAAAAAAGTATTCTTTCAAGTTAAGCATTATATGCATAAGTTTGGCAAACTTTTCTCCTGCTTTGGAAAAATGGAATTTTATTGGGTTTTTAACGGCTTTTGCGAATGAGCTTAAAAATAAATATAGACACAGACTTATGAAGAACAGTGGTCAGTTATACAAGTTTATAAGAGTTAGTCATGTACCTAGTAATTGAAGATTACATTGGAAAATGACTGCTCAGTGGAAGTGCTAAAATAAATATTGAAAGTTCGTAATTTGCTTCTGTTTTTAAAATCTACAAAATTTCATATTTAATTGATGGTGGCATTTTCATACTCCATTCCTAAATAAGAAAAAAAACAAATTTCCTCTATTTGCAATTGAGGAATTGAAAAGAAACAAGAAGAAGAAAAAGTTTTACACTTTTTCCTTTTTTTCTGCGCTAAGTATAACCAAAGTTCATTTGAATTTTATAAAAATATTCACTTCAGAAGTTCGTTTTCTTTTTTAAAATATTAATTTATTAATAAGATCATCACTCGAAATATGCAAGAAGCGAATATGACAAGTCAAATGTAAAACTCTTTTTAAGGACACCACGAAGAAATAATTTATAAATGCATTAAAAGCTGCAAGTTAAAAAAAAAAAAAAAAAAAAAAAAGGATAAATGCAAACTATTACTAAAATATGGAAAATAGATTCGTTACATAAGCATCATTCAATAAAAGGTAGAAAGGACCATAAACCATTAACAACTAAACAAGAACCATAACACAAGATAAGAAGAAGAAAAAAGATATTAACCATGTAAAAAATAAAAAGAAGTATTCTCAATAATAACTAAAACCCTTATTACCACCTTAACCAATTATTTAATCCACCCAACAACTTGCATACATTATAAAGAAAAGAGATGAGGGGGGGGGGGGGGGGGGGGGGATGAGAAAGAGAATCAAGTTAATTAAATTAAGCCAAAAGCAGCAAGACCTAAACTAAGGACATGAATTAAGTAATTCATCCATTCAGCTACTAAATACGAACCAGCAGAAGACTGAATACTAGTCTTTGGGTTCATCGATGTAGATGTGGTGGAAGATGTAGAGGATTTAGAGCTGGTAGTTGTAGTTGTAGTTGTGGTTGTAGTTGAGGTCGAAGAGGAAGAAATGGAGCTGCCGGCTTTGGAAAACAGAGAAGACGCCCGGTAAAACGAAGACACAGGTTTGTTTAAACATGTAGGTAAATCTACTAGGGTCAAACCTTGTTGCTTTAATTGATTGACGACAGTTGGTAGGGAATCCAAAGTGACTTGATAACCATCATGAAACAAACAAATGAAACCACCCATATTCTTTTGGGTCGATAAGTCAGTGTTCACGTTCGTCAAAACGGCACTGGAGGAAGTGGATTCATAATCTTTAGAGTCCACATTAATAGAGATTGGGATGTAACCCATAGACTCAATAATATTTATTACAGTGACGTTTTCTTCCAAATAGGCTGGACGGAAAGCCAATGGGTATTTTCCTAGGATATCATATATCACAATATCATTCATTAACATTTGAAGGCGAATATCGCTCAAAAACATGTAATTGAAGGCAGAAGGTTGATTGCTACCAGTACTTCCTGTGACCAACCCGACATGACTAAAAGTATGGGTCCCTATCACATGCCCCTCTAGAAGAATAGAAAAGGGTTTTTTTTTAATTTAAAAATAAATAAATAAATAAATGAAAAATGAAAAAAAAAGTTAAAACAAAAAAAAAACAAAGGCTCAACTTCTTTTGATAGCCTTTTTCAAACTCCATGTAAATGTACCAGCATAAGCGCGCTTTACTGCATCGGAACGTGCTGAAGTCGTGAAACCCGAAATTTTTCCAGTCACAGAAGCTGGATCAATAGTTTCCATCACATGCACACCATTAAGGTAAAAGGAAGCTTTAATGTTCAAGGATTTTAAAAGATCCAAGAGTTTAGGAAGAAAATCAGTCGGACCATCATCAAAAGACAAATGGACATGACCACTTAAATGATGAACCCATCGATTTTTATTTTTTCAATATAAATTTAAAAGTGCCACATTTTAAAAATAAATGAATCGATATTTTAAACGGCCCATTTTTTATTTTTAATAAGAATAAACATATTATCCATACACCAAAACACGAAGCAGAAGTAAACGCGAGTAGTCAGAGATTAATTTAAAAGAAAAAAAATTGGAAATAAAAAATTTCGATTTAAAGTATTAGTTTAACGAAAAATTTCATTAATAGAAAATTTATGCTAGTCCACGAAAAAAGTATAGAGACGATCAATATAAGGAAATCAGTCCAAACGCACGTATTCACACATTTTGTGATTGCCGAGGTATACACGCAACTTCCACAATCCGATGGACAGTTTGCACACGTTTCTCCTATAGCTGTGTTACAAATTTTATCTCCACACGATTTTGTTGTTCCGTATGCTTGTGTTTCAAGCTTAAAAATGTTTTGAATGGCTGAATCGGGAGGTGGAACGCAGTTGGAACACGCTTGACTACCTGTAATGACTGATTGAGCATGAACTACTTGGACCATGAGCCCGAAAAAAGCAAGAAAAAATAGAAGGTTCATCTTTCGTTTAGTATTTAAGAATATCTTTAATATAAAACTAAGTGAAAAAAAAATGGTTTAAAGATATCCGAAATATAGTATGATCCTGACAAAATGGATTAACAGTGAAAAAAAGATAGAAATTTAAATATAAACTTATATATATTTCTTTGAAAAAGAAAAAAAAAAGGAATAGAAGAGAGAATGGGGGAAAACTCTGATTATTAGTATAAATCTTTTTTCACTTCGTCCGATCCACGACGAAATAAGATTTTCGTTTTTTTTCTAAATACTCAACTCTTCAAATTTATTAACATTAGAAAAAATGCTAAAATAAAATATTGATTAAATTGTGAAAAGGCTTTAAAAAATATTTGTAGAACTTTAGATTTCGACTTATTTCAAATTTGATTAATTTTTGATGTGGTTTTTTAATTATAAAAAAATGCAAACATGAATTAAAAAAGGATCCTTAACGTGAGAATCAAAATTTGAACGGACTCTTATATAAAAGAAGTCGCGTATTAAAAATATACTGCTTTTTTAAAAAAAATTCTTGACTTGCATTTAAAGCGAATATTTAAAATACTTTTCGTTCAGTTTTTTTTTTTCATTAAAACTTTTATGCGATCAAAAAAAAAAAATACTTCAATCGAAATTTTCTTTACATTCTATTTTAATTTCTGAGTTAAATCAATTAAAAACGAAAACTCTAAGGAAGTTTCACAGATAAAAAGTAACTTAAGATAAAATAAAAATTCATCTGTCGACGCTATCCTTAAAATGAATTGTTTATTAAATTTATGATGGAAGTTGACTCTTAACATTTGATCTGGGTCCTTATTACTGAGCAGAGAGAATTAAAGAAGGCATGATTTGATTTTGTGTGATTATATATTGTGAAACTAAGTCGTAAAACTAGTTTACTTAAAAAAAGTCATTAAGAATAATTTGAATAAGTCAGAATAAAAATAATTTAATTATCCTTAAAATAATAATTTACATAAAGGTAATAAAAATAAATAAAGTTAAAAAAAAATTGAAAAACACGTAGATAATATGTGTTATGATTATTAAAGTGATCTTGAACAATTTTTTATTACTTTCTATTTATAAAAAACTCAAAGTGAAATTGTGTGAAAAAAATTCTATTAAAAATAAAAATAAACCATCACAAATTTTTTATCGGAGTCACACTTTTATCTTTTTTATTCACAGGCCTTTTTCACATATTAATTATTCTTTTTTCCTTTGTTTAATTCAGGATTTTATTTAACACTTTAGCATTTACTTTTTTTTTTAAAAAAAACTCTTTCTTTATTTTTTTATCACTTCATTCTAAAAACGCAAAATTTAGTACTTTTTTTCTCAATACACTTTTTATTTTTTACTTTCAATTTAATATTTAAATGGCTTAAGTCGATGTATAATTTAGACACAAAATCTAATGTGACATTAAATGTGAAAATTTTTTTATCTTCAGATATATACATTCCATTGTCGTTTTTTTTATTCTTAAAATGCTGTCTTTCTTTTCTGCATGGCAAGTTGTACTTTTTGTTGAATTTTATTCATTCTCTTCAAATGAAGGTTGATGATCTGTATCCTTCACTTGTTTTTGAATCCAATTATTAATGTACACCTTTTATACTTTAAGGCATTTGGAATTACCAAAAATGAATGATAAAAATCCAAAAAAAATCATTAGTAAGTTTCGAGATACTTTTCATTTAAACGTTTTAGAAAAAAAAATATATAAATGGTACAATGCTGGAAGATTGCAAAGTAGAAATACTCACTTGATCACTTTATTCAGAAACCTACAATTGGATATATTATCTCTAAAAATTCTTAAGCGTTTAAAGTAAAAATTTTTTAAATTACTGTACAATATGAAATTTCAAAATTTCAGAAAATGTATTTCTATTTTTTCCTATTTATTTTTCCAAAAAAAATTCTATTTATAATTAAAGTTAGTAAAGTTTGAAGAAGCTAATGTAAGTTGCAAGAAAAAAAACAAACAAACTTTTTTTAAAAAGAAATACATATTAATTTAAAAAAAATCACAAAAAGTAAAACAGACCGTAAAAACCAATAAATAAATAGGGGTATAAAAAAAAAAAAATGAAATGAAATGAAAAACAAGAATGGGGCTATCAGCTCTTTTAAAAATATCAAAAGAACGCGAAAAAGATTGAAATAAGTCAATGCAATAAAACTTTCAAGAAATTATGTATATAGTTACAACCTTATTTAAATTATTCTTACACTTTCCTTAAGCATATGTCAAAAATAGAGAAAGACAAACACCGTCTGCAAAATACAACTAGTAAAAAGAGTGTATTGACTTAGTATATTAAAAGTGGAAACTTTCAAATAAATACGAGTAAAAAATTTTAATGCGCCATTATTTTGTACTCGATGTTGTTGTTGTTGTTTTTCCTAAATCTCTTCCATTGTATTTATGACATTACATAAAGTCTTTGGAACGGTAAGCAGAATTTAAATTGGAAAAAATAAAGAAAGGTTAACAAGAAAGCATGCAGCTTTTAGATGTCGACTTTTTTTTTCAGTTGTTTTAAATTTCCTTTCTTGAAAATAAGGCTAAATGATTTCATGAAACGGATAGAAAATATTAAAGCGGATTATTTTTATCTTATACTCCCAATTAATGGAAGGACTTTATATATTGTCTAAGAAATTTAAAAAAAGGAAGAGGTGGTGATGGGGTTGGGGGGAGAAGGGAAACTTCAAAATCCATTTGCCTCTACTCAAATAGTTTCGCTTAAAGGTATCTTAAAGGTATCTATATCTATTCATCCGTTGGCTTATTTTTAAGCCTTCGATGATTGTTGTTTTTAAGGATTAGCCCCTTTTTTTAAAGAAGAAGTTATAATTAAAGAAATTTTTGTATCCTCTTTTTCTCGAAGTTTAGTAAATGGAATATATTTCCTGATGGCGAGTGTCGCTGGACTTTCTCCGCCACTTTATCACAAAAGAAAAACAAAAAACTCCCATAGTTTTAGCAGGAATAAATTTAATATATTTCCCCTCTTCAGTTTAATTTTCAGTCATACACTTATTACTCCATTCACATTTATGCCACCATGAAATTCGGTCATATTTTGGCTACCGAGACCTCAGATTTGCCTGAACAGTACCATCCACAGATTCTTGCTTATAAAAAATTGAAAAAATTGGTAAAGGCCATTGTCTTGGACATGGAAACCCAAGGGATCCATCCAGATCAATTCCCTAAAGGTGGAGTCCCATCAACTTTGATGAGTACCCGAATTGATGATACCTCAACCATTACTTCCCTTCAGAAATCACCGCATTTACCTCTTAATATAAACCAAACATTGGGTACATCAAAAATCTCCTATGTTCTTTCATCTCCCAAGTCGCAACCCACTTCTATGTCTAACGAGCTATGTGGCCCTACTTTTTCAGAAGAGATTCCACAGTTCAATTCTCATCTTATCATTCAGCCGGTTAAAGAATCCTTATCAACAGCAAAGGAGTTAAGCCAGCCATTGTCAGATTCTTTGTAAGTTTTTATTTTTTTTTCTTTCATTTTTTTTAAACTTCAAAGTTCAATCAGCTCATTTTTTATCATTTCAACTAATCACAAAATAATAAAATCTAACTAAAAAAAAAACATTTTGTTAAAAATTTAGAGTAGTTATACCACTTTCTTCCGATACCCGATTTTTTTCATACTTATCCACCGCCTTAACAAAGATTTCAGAATTTCAAAATAACTGTGTCGCAACTTTTTTAAATGTCCGACTACCCTATTTAGTTGACTTACTTCAATTTATTACCCGTCGAGGTGCATCTGACCGATTTGTTTGGAAGCGTTTGCTACAAATGTATTTACACGAATCTATTTTTGGAGATACTCAACAATGTACTTTACAGCCGTATGCGAAATCTACAAAGTTGCTCGCTGAATTTGAAGCTCATGTCAATGAAGTGATGGGAATTGAGATGTCTTCATTAATTAACCACACCTGGAGTGGTAGTGTCCGTCGTAAGAATCATCGGTATCGTTGCGGAATAGGAAAGAGTTCCGAATTTCGAACACCCAAAGATAGAGAAGAAACCAACTTGGAGCACATAAAAAATCCTGGGCAATATTTTTTAATGTTATTGTATCAATGGAACCATGCCATCTTGGATTTACATAAGTACATAGAATTAACCAGCACCGCAGTAACAAAGATCTTGAAGAAACATGATAAAAAAACAAAGTTACCATCGTTATCTTTGTTTTCATCGTCTCATGCTACCTCGAGCATTGCAGACATTCCTTGGAAAAACATGCTCATGCTCATACATCTACGTTTTTTAAATGAGTGGATACCTCTCTTAGAATCAATTACACCCTTGATTCATCGTCACTTGTGCCCGATTTGTTTTGAATTAGTGTACCCACCTTTAAAACTGAAGTGTGGACATGTTTTTTGTTGTTCATGTATTTATTTAAGTAGCTTACATACGTTTTTCCCTAATCAACGACCACCCTTCCCATTACATTTATTATTTTTAGGACAATTACCTTGGATGGAATGGTCATGTGCCTTATGTCGAGCTCCTTCTGGCATTACATCCACTCAATTTTTAAAAAATTTCGATGAATTTGCAGACATATCATTAGAGCAATATTTACAATTGCATTTTAAAGAAGAGATGAAAAGAAAGAAAAAACAATGGAAAGAACGTATTTTACATCAGGATCGTGTTTGGGTCAATTGGATTTTATTTCAACGCCTTCGGTAGTAGAGAGGGTTTCAAGGGTTCAAAGAAAGGGAATAGGAAAGAAGTTGAGGCTGAAGGTTAGTAGTAAACGTTTATATATTTGCACCATTGCGTTCCAATTTATACGCTTGTTCAATTTTTTTAAACTCTTTGTAATTTATCCACTATTTTAATTTTTTGTATAAATATGAGTTCAATCTTATTTTTTATCTTTAAACCTGGCTTAGAAATGTAGATGATAAAACAATGTTAACTTTGCTCCCTTGCGGAGGTACTCTGACTCAAAAATAGCGTTAGTTGGATTCTTATTTTTTTCAATTTTATGTTTTATTTCTAAAAAAAGTGGTAAATACTAGAACCCTCCAATTCGGAAGCAAAGGAATAATTAGCCCTTGGAACAATATATCATCCCATTCATTTTTATACATGAAAACACATTAAATGAAAAATCTTCAAACTATAAGCTAAGCCAAATGCATTTCCATGCAATACACATTTATTTTCATTTAAAAGCCTTAAAAAGAGGGGGGGGAGGGAGTGGAGAAACAATTTAAATAAAAAAAAAATTTTTTTTTCTTAATTTTAATGACTTCTGAGCATCATTTTTCGCGCTCTGTAAGGTAGTAGAAAGTTTTAAAAAAGCAGAACAACTTTTCATACTTTGCTTTTTTTTCCTCGTCATTTTCATTGTAAAATTCGTCGTAATAAACCTGCTTTAAAAGAAGAATGATTTGAATTAAAAAATATACTTGTTTATTATTATTATTATTATTATTATTATTATTTAAATCTATTCCAAGTGAGAAAGAATGAACTAAAAAGTGCTAAGTTAAAAGAAATGCAACCCTCCCCTAAACTAACCTTACTTTCTGATTCGATTTGCATTTCAATTAAAAATTTGACTTTCGGATACAATACGTAATGAAGTAAATTAAAATGGAATGAATTTAACTAAAATGACTAAACTCATTCTTTTGAACACAAATAGTTATTAACCTCAGTAGTTCTCAACCCCCTATTTTCATGCCTTATTCAACGCTTCTTCATTATTAAGTGTTCTTCCTCCATTCATAGGTTCCATTAAACTTATTGCCTTTTTTTAATTTTATCCCTATAATTTATCTTATTTATATTTATATCCTCTATTTAAAGTATAACGATTGGACAATTTTGCAATGAAGAAAAGGAATTTTTTTTCGTTTTCTTTTTGCTTACAGACAACTTTTTAACTGTTCAATGGCCTTAAATTTGGGTCAAGCCTAATACTCAGCCTCAATGCCACTACCTTTTTTTAAATCTATATGAATTCAAAATTTAACATCAACAATTAAAAACAGATTGGTCACTCTATCCATTCACGGCTTAGTTCCAAGAATAAAAATGTCCTTAATACACTGACTCGCTCTCGTTTCCTCCTCTTTCGTTTTCTTGGTTTTTAAATTTAAGTTATGATTATTATCACTCAATTTAATGACGTTTTTAATAGGTTTTGAAAGGTTGTCAAAAAATTTATTACCTAAAAATACCCTCTAGTTTTCTTCACTCACCTATCGTACACACGCTCCTCTCCCACGTTTCTTAAAAAAAGATTATTTCAGGTTAAAGGAAGAAAAAAGAATCCAGAGACAAGAAACAAGAAGGAAAAAAAGAAAAGGCAATACAATTAGCCTTTGAAAATACATTCTATATTCCAATTCAATCAAATCTCAACTCGACTAAGCGCCAAATATCTTCAGGAAAAGATATCCAGTAGCTTGTACCAAAACCTATTTTTTATTTCTTTGCTTAGTTTTTTCGACTCTGCACAACCTCTTTTCAAAAACTACACTCAAATTCATCGCCTACAACAGTGAGTTTTTCTCTTTTCCTTTTCTTTTTCTTTTCTTTTTTACTACTGAACTTTCTCATTTTTTCCCATTCCAGAACAGCCTTTTCTTATTATCATTCAGAAAAAAGGCTGCCTGCTTGGTAATATAT
>JADGJU010000077.1:0-11332 GCA_026937265.1 Coelomomyces lativittatus
TTTTTTTTTTTTTTTTTTTTCTTAAAGGGTCTATGCATTTTTTTCAAAGCATCAAATTTCACCTCGATCTTGCGTGTCTCTAATTCTATTTTTCATCCTGGTTTAAATTTAAAAAAATAAAAAAATTGAATATGTTCATTTACCTCTCCAAAAAGGTTGCATGCCTTTTTTTCAACATTCTTTATTTTGTTTTTTTTCTTTATTTTTTTCATAATTTTCGATAATTTATTTATTTATTTTTAAAAAAAAGAAAAGAAAAACAGCTACGAAATTTAGAATTTCTTACTATACTCTATGCTTTGATTTACTGAGAACGATTTCGTTTCATTTATTTATTTTTTTTTTTTTATTTTTTTTTTGTAGATAGATTTCCATTCCTAACGACATTCAATTGAAATGTGTAGGTTGGGAAAATAATTTAAATTGGCTAGCGTGTGGTGGAGAAGATGCATTATTAAAAGCCTTAAAATTAGAAACAGAATTTTCAACCAAACAAACGAAAACCAGTTTGGACCCACCTCAAATGCAATCCAATTTATCTCTTTCCCAAACTTTGGACGGTCATTCTGGGACTCTACTGAAGATAAAGTGGAATAGGCCATTTAGTAAACTTACAACGGCAGATTCAAATGGGATGGTGATTGTTTGGATTCAACATAAAGGCTTATGGTATGAAGAAATGGTCAACGATCGAGGGAAATGTGCGGTTGCTGATTTACAATGGGATCGTACAGGCAAAAAAATTGCTATTGCTTATGCAGATGGTACTACTGCTACCTTTTTTTTTTCATCGTTTCATTCTTTCCTGATACTATCCTGGATTAAATTCAATTTCATTTTTTTTTTTAATTTTTAAGAAAACATTAAAAATAAAAATAAAAAAACTCAATATTTCCAACAGGAAATATTATCATAGGGGGCGTTGAAGGAAATCGGATCCAGGCCAAGGATTTAGGGTGTGGACTTACTCATTTAGCGTGGTCTCCGGATTCTAATTTTTTACTTCTGGCAACTTCGGAGGGTCCATTAAGATTTTATGATTCTCAGTGTAACTATTTGGTATGTTGAGCAGAGACGTATGCTTAGATTCTGCATGGGAAACCTGAGATGAAAAATTAAAAATGATCCTTTATTATTGGTATTACAATGGATTGATTATCCATGGCATACTTTTTCTTTCATTTCTTAGCATCGAATCACTACATTTGCTGGAGAAGCCGCAAAAGTTATTTCAATGGATTGGTATAATGGTCATGTCACTGAAGATATTCCTTGCTTAGCTATTGCATTTGATAACGGAAAACTTCAGCTTTCGAAAAATGAAAGAGATCCTGGTAAGACTTTTAATGTTTCCTTGAAAATTTTTTTGGGAAAAAGAAAAAAAGAAAAACTCTTAGAATAGGTTCTGCCGTGTTGAATTTTTAATTTTCTTTATATAAAATCTGTATTCCTATTTTTTTATTTCATTTTATTTCTTTAGAGGTGTATGGGCATTTTTTCTCCTGTTCTTTCCCACTTTTTCTGTTTTCTTTTTACTTTCTTACTCTTTCTTTCTTTTTTTTTTTTTTTTTTAATTTATCTTAATTCCTAAGTTTTCCTACCTTTTTTTTTTTTTTTTTTTTTTTTTTTTGCCAATATGAATTATCTTTAACACGCTTTTTAACAATGGATTTTGAATTTTCATTTTTTTAGGGCCTATTCTTGTAGATACCAATCTTCGAAATGTGACCATTGCGTGGAATCCTGACGGAACTATTTTGGCCGTTGGAGGAATTCAGTTCTCAAAAGTTGCAGATTCTGAAGAAGCAAAGGTTTTTGTTCTTATTCAGTTATACACCTGTCACGGAACTTATCTTCGCTATCTTAAAGTTCCTGGTACAAAATTAGCCCAAATCACTTGGGAATCTTCGGGGCTTAAGTTAACCTTGGCTGTGGATTCTGTACTTTACTTTTGTAACTTGCATCTGGATCACAAATTCGCTTATGTAAACTCCACTTTATGCTATCTTTATTCCAAGGAGAAAGAAAATAAAGACGTACTTGTATTTTACAATCATCAAACCAACACAAAAATTGAAAAATTGGACACACATGTGAATCTTATCTTCTCCAATAAACAGAACATCGGATTGACTCTCAATAAACCAGGAAGTACTCCAGTCGTTTCTGTCGTTAACACCTTAGGCACACCATTAGATACGCGATCTCTTTATTGGTTTCGTCCTACATCTTGTTGTATGAATAAAAATCATGTCATTTTAACCGATGGTACTTGGATCGCATTTTTCCCATATCAAGTAACAGGAACAGCCTCGGCCTTAAGCGCTTTATTATGGCAAAAAGAATCTCAAATTAAGTTGTTTCATGCTGATACAGAAACACTCTCCATGCTTAGTGACACCCAACCTGCCAATATTAATTCCTCTTTAGTCGATCCCATTCTAGGCCTCACATGCACTGAAGAATTTTTAGTATTTTCTCGTGCTAGCAATCTTATTGCTAAATACCACTTCCCTGGAATGACCAAACAAGCTACTTTCACGATGCCGGTCCGTCCCCATCGCATTTATATGAATTGTGATGGTGAAACCATTTCCATTACTGATTTAGCAGGAGTTCTACGTCTACTTAATTTAAATAAAATGACTCAAACACTTCTTCCATTTGAACGAAAAGATGTTTGGGCGGTCTGCTGGTCTGAAGAAGATCCAAATTTGATGGCAGTAATGGAAAAGTCCAGAATGATCGTCCTTAAAGATACAGAACCCGAATCACCTGTTCTTGTGAGGGGCTATTTGGCTTCTTTTTCAGAGTTATTGATTCATTTAGTAGATATGGATAGTTTAATGCTTCAACCTGAAGAGCCTTTTCCAAACCTGGTGATACAATTACATACAAAGTCATTTAGAGAAGCGAAAGAGTTGATTGATAATGTAAGTTTGAATGATGCCATGCAGGTTATTGAACAACATCCTCATCCTAAATTATACAGTTTATTGTTGGATGCCTCTTTAGAGAAATTGGATTTGGGAAACGCTCAACATTGTATGATTAAACTACGTGATTATGCAGGTTTACAATTTCTCAAACGACTTTCAAAGCTAAACGAAAAATCAAAGCAAAAAGCACAAATTCTGGCTTATTTAGGGAAAACAGAAGAAGCAGAGATGACCTATTTAGAGATGGATCGCCGTGATTTAGCTTTAGACATGTATTTGGGCCTATGCCATTGGTTTCGAATAGTGCAAATGGGACAAGCTTGGGGTGCCAATGATGCATTGATGGAGCAATGTTGGAAATCTATTGGAGAAGAATATATGCGTCAATCCAAGTGGAACCAAGCCATCACTTTTTTAACCCAAGCTCGACAATTTGATTCATTGGCAGATTGTTATTTTTTTAGTGGAAACACATTGGCTCTAGAAAAATTATGCTTGTCTCTGCCTAGTACCAATCCTGTACTAGAAAAAATAGGAGATCACTTTGCTGCCCTGGGTATGTGCCAAGAAGCAGTCTCTGCGTATATGAAGCGCGGACTAACTCAAAAAGCGGTTGATTTATGTGTTCACTTGCATCAATGGCATAGGGCATTAGAGTTATCCAAGAACACAGCGGTGATCGATAAGCTCTTTAATCAATTTGCCTCTAAATTAAAGGCGAATGGGGATGTCTTCTTATTGATCTCATTGTATAAAAATGCAAATTTGTGTTTAAAAGCAGCGCAGCTTTTATTTGATTTGGGCAACAAACCTCCGAATTCCGTGTCCTTTTCCCCGTTGCTCTTAAAGAAAATATTTGTTTTGGCTGGATTGGAAGTGGAACATCATCATCAACTTTTTACAAGCACACCGTTAACGTCTGGACTACAAAGTGAAGTAGATGGTGGGGGGGCTCGCATATTAGAGGCACCATGGAGAAATGCCGAGGCTTATCACTTTTATTTATTGAGTCAGCGCCAATATCATCAGGGCGACGTAAATGCTGCTTTACGGACTGTACGTCATTGATTTGTTTATTAAGATAGTTGATTTTTGTTTTTTTGTTTTTTTGTAAAATTTTATGAACTCGGGCTGTCATATGCATTCTTTCTTGAAAGCTTTCATAAATTTTTTGCGATCTCTCGTCCTGACTCTCTTTCATTACCTTTGTTTTGTTTTTTATTTTTCGTATTCATATTACCTCATTTTTCTTTTTGAAAAATCATTTATCGCTTAGTCTATGGTACTCAGATCATTTGAGGATATTTTGACTACTCAGCGGGTTCACAGTCTTATAGGAATCTTTTCTTATCTGGCTGGAAATTTTTCATTATGCTCAAAATCATTAAGTCGCTTGCAAAAAGAAGCTAAAAGTGAATCGGAATGTGAAAATTATGAACAAGTTGCGATAGACATTTTTCAAAAGTATGTTCGCTTTTGCTTTTTTTTTTTTTTTTTTTTTTTTAAACTTTAAATAGTGGTATGGGATGTTCAAATAAATAAAACTAAAGGAGGGGAAGGAGGATGTACAATCTTTTTAACTTTATGTATTTATTATTCTTATAATTATTATTAACTCTCATACTGTATTTAGTCACTCATACTCGGAGTATTCTAACCAGATTACACATCCATGCTCAAACTGTACAAATTATTTAAATGAATTGTTCGTTTTTTTTTTTTTTTTTTCCTCATGTATTTTACATTTTTATCTTGAACTTGAAACACTCTCTTTAACATACGACTTTATAAATGTTTCTGTAATTTTAAAAGTGGGCTACTTAAAAATAGCAATTTTGTCTAACATTCAATAAAAATAAACAAACAATTTTTTTTGTTTCCTAGTGAATCCCTTTGCAAACAATGTGGTTTCCAGTACCCAGTTTGTATCGCAAGTGGGCGCATTATTTATGAGTATCAATCCTATGTTTGTCCTCAATGTAAACATAAAGGTCTTGAATCTGAAATTAGCAAGTGGAATTGTTGCCCTTTATGTCACCTTCAATTTTTGGCACAGTGAATGCTGCAACTTTTTTTTTTGGTTTCCTGGTCGACTAGAATTTGCAAGTTTTACTAAAATGTTTTAATTGTATGTCTAAAAATTAAAAATTGAGTATTAAAAAAAAAGAGAAGAGGAAAGGAAAAACTATCCTTTTTTTTTTTTTAGTAATAAAAGGAAATGTATTCAATGAATTTCGCAAAAATTAATTTTTGTCAATTTTTTGCTATAGTGCGATCTTAATATTTTTTTCACTTTTTAATCCATTTTTTAAAAGAATATCATTTTTTTTTTGTTGTTTTTTTATGAGCATTTAATTTCAAATGTCAGAATCAAGAGTTGCGGGTATATATATATATATATATTTTCTTTTTTTAAATGCGGGAAAATAAAGTTCACGAATGGTCCCGTTATGATTTAAATTAGAATTCGTTTTTAAAAAGGTATTTTTATTCATTTTATCTACTTAATGGAATGAAAATATTTTAAGGCCGAATGGAAGAAAAAAAGAGAGATTCAAACAATTAAGGATATTTATTTATTTATGGTATAATGGTATAAACTAATATTATGGTTGAACGTTAATTAAATTTCTAAGGATTAGAATAAAATGTTGCAATCAGAGCAATTGTGCAAAATAAATCATTAGCTTGTTCTTATAAAATGAGAGGCTTAGAACAAAGTGGAGCACCGTATGATAGAGCGAAAACCACAACTTATGAAAAGTTTTTTTTTTTTTTTTTTTTTCGTCTGCTTTCTTCTTTTTTTTTTAAATTAAAGTTAAAATTAAGACTAATTCATTTACAACCAGATATGAAAGAAAATGTAAAGCTGTTGGAGCCGTTTGATAGTCAATAAGTTTGAGAACTTAGAAATTATTAAAAGTTACCTATACAAAAGATATTATTTAAATTAAAAAAAAAAAGAAGAAAGCAGACGAAAGAAATAAACAAGAAAAAAGGAGAGGGGGAAAAATCACCCCTTAGGTTTGCGTAATGTTGTATCATAAACGCGTATCAAGTCGGCCTGACCTGAATCGCCTTGTGCAAATGCAAAACCTCTGTTTCTTTTCATCCTTTGCATGATCCTAACTTTATGGACTGCTTGCCGGAATCTTTCCATCCTCGGTCTGTAATCCGGTAAATTATATTTTTGAATTTCTTGAATTACATGATAAGGTTTTGTTAAGTACATTCGTCGATAATATTTCCAAGCAAAATCACGTAAAATACAGCAAGATGGGATTAAAATGATGGAAAACCAAAACACACCTGTGGTATAAATAATGGAAATTCCTTGTAATTCATGTGAAATACCTATACTTGGAAAAACCACTGAATAAATTGGTAAAAACACGAGCCATAAAAGAACGGAACCTAAAGTAGCTAATAATGCCCAATATGTCCACAGATTTGTCACTAAAGCTGCTTTTAAAATAACTGTAGTAAGTACGGAGGTGTACATGATACATCCAAGCGCCCAATGAGACATTTCATATCCTGAACTGAAGAGAACGTTATTCATCATGAAAATAGTAAAAAGCATGAAAAACAACAAGAGAGAATGCCAAAAAGCATTAATCGCCCATGCCCAGAAAATCTTGACATTGAAAAATTCACCTCGTTGCCCTAAAGTATAAAGTTGAGGATAGCGATCTAACATTCTTGCATCAGCCAATTGATCAAAAATGCCTATTACCAATGGAGGGAGTAAGGTGAATGCAACATTGTACAAAGAAATAATCCAGGATTCGTAGATGGTTTGACCAGAGAAGCCACTGAACAAAGTGAACCAAAACTGGGTCACATATAAAGTAATATTTTTATAAAAGCAATATAAAATCAACTTACTTAACCGCTGATAAGACCAAGTCCCATGAACCAACAAAAGTTTTCTTAAATATTTAAATTGAGAAATAGCAAAGTCAGAGGACCTTGCTGCTTGTAATCCTTCCATTCCACTAATTCCAATTCCTACATGAGCTGCTTGAATCATGGAGACGTCATTCGCACCATCTCCAATAGCTAATAACAATGAAGTTTGATACCTTTTTACAAGTTTAACTACCAACGCTTTTTGTAAGGGACTGACACGGCAACAAATAACAGCTTTACACATTGAGGCTAATTCTAAAAACTGTTTTTCCATTGACTTTTCCAATGCAAAATCTAGCGTCCTTCCATCGATGATCAGTGCCAATAAATCACGAGGGTCTAATTTCTGTTTTTCATCCGTTACCACGGGGTTGAGTTTCGGTAGTAAAGGGCCACTTAGATTGAAGATAGTACGGAGATTTTTTAAATCAAGAAATTGTTTAGGACTCAAAAGGTGAGATGAAGAAGAATCAGGATTAGGATTTGAGGTCGGTTTAAAAGTTTTAAGTTGACTTAATTGCTTTTCTAGTTCTTGTTGTGTTTCAGGATAAGTGTCATAATTTAATGAAATTAAGTGCATGTCCTCTGTTAATAATTTACAAGAATAACCTATGTTAATGGCTGTTTCTTGGCGATCCCCTGTCAACATCCAAATTTTAATCCCTGTCATGGACAATGTTGCGATGGTTTCAGGGACCCCATCCTGAAGCCTGTCTTCAATAGCTGTAGCTCCCAATAAGATTAAATCATGTTCAATCTCTTCCGCTACTTTAGCAAGTTCTTCTCCTCGATTTACTAGAGCACAAGCAGCTTCATCATATTTTTTGGAAAATGTTTGATATTCTTCAGGTGACAAAAACCGATACGCTAAACATAACGTTCGTAGACCTACACCAGCGTATTCTTCTAACGCTAATAACGTTGAGTCCACATACGGATTGATACCTGTCGATTTATCTAGTCTCTCTAAAATCACAGTATCAGCACCTTTGCAATACAAGACAATGGATTGATCAGGCAGTCGTAGCACCGCACTCATTCGTTTACGCGTCGAATTAAATTCGCAAATTTTTAAAACCTCGAGGGTCATGTCTTTGGACTGAACTTGGACAGTAATGTTGGTAGGTCGGCGGGTATGAAATATGAAATTTAAAGCACGTGCACCTTGCACAAGCGCACCTTCATCTGGGGAACTTGCTTGATACACAATATGTTGATAGCGTTCGGGAATTGGAGTAGTTTCTGCAATGCTATCATCGAGCTCCGGGATCACTGTATGGCATGAGGCTAATAATAGAAGAAAATGATGAAAAAATAAATTATCTCCCTTGGCCAATTCACTTTGTAAATGTTGAAAGTCGTATAAAGGTAGATTGGCTTGATCGCTTAAAGCTTCTCCATTTTTTTTGCTAGGAGGCAATTTATCCGAAAAGCAAATGCCAGCAATAATGCATTGGCGAAATTGCATGATGTTACACGTCAAGGTACCTGTTTTATCCGTAAAAATGTACTCAATTTGACCTAATTCTTCTACTAATGAGGATGTGCGACATAAAGCAGGAGTGTTTGTTGGTTCGTAGTACATATCTAAATCTGCGTTAATCAATTGTGCATGATGGTATTTAACAACTTCCATGGTGACTATCAAACTGATAGGTATCAAGTTATTAAACAGTAACATGAAAGTTAAAAAATTTCTTATGAACTCTTCAATATTAGAATACGAAGGTACAAAAAGATATGAGGCTCTTGGATTGAAATAGACATCTCTGTACAATGAGCCGATGGCACAACTCAATGCTAAACAAACCAGGATCATCAATAAAAAAACAATTTGACGATTGGTCATTCGTTCTACATCTGTACGTTTAATGGGTGTCGCAGAAGTGTTTCTTAGTAATTTGGTTTCATGACCAGTAAAAATGACTACCCCATATACCCAATTGGTGTTTCTAAGTTGTGCACCACGTAGAAGAATTTGGTTTGGGTCTAAAGGAATAGTTTCACCTGTCTCTAGTTGTAGTCGACCTTCAAACGTGTATAAAGAATTATTGGGTTGTTCACTTTCGATGCGACCTGCAAGAGAATTTACTTGTTCCGGTGATAGTAATTTAGAAGTTTCTTTTCGACCTTGTTTAATTTTCAAATTTGTTTCTCCATCTAAATTACTCGTTTCAATGTAACATATAGCATCTGGTTCAGAAGATGAAAGAAGTACTATATCTGCAGAAAAGAAATCACCATTTTCAATACGAACGATGTCACCCACTTTAACTTGATCCCATCGCTTTTCGATAAAATGAAGATTATTTAAGACTTTCACTAATCGTGCGTTGACTTCATTATCTGTGCGATGACGTTTAAGATCTTCAATGGCTTCTTTTATTGCAGTGAATATTAAAACAAAGAGTAGGGGTAGAATGGTTGTGAATTTCGAAGTGGGAGAAATACCAGGGATCAATTGAATCAAACCCGAAAAAAGGAAGAAGATATTCGCGTATTTTGAAAATTGTTCAATTAAGAATTTAGGTAGAAAATTCAATGATGAATATTTGGCTGTATCGATTCCATTGTGTAGAAAGTTTTGGGCATCGTTTTTAATGGGGTCGTTTAAATAGACATTGCGAAATCCTGTGGGAGCTTTTTTTTTTCTTCCTATTAGTTCAAGGAAACGAGAAAGCAAGGCTGACATAAAGGTGCAGAATATCTATAAATGAAAAAGAAGAAGAAAGAAAGTGGGATTGATTTCAATACGTTGCATGAATAATACGGGTGAAATATATATATATATATTTAGAGCTCAAACGATGAGATGGATTACTGTTTATTGAATTATATCTTGTGCTAACTTTATTTCATATAATTTTTTACAAATGTTCTACGGAGAATTAAAATGAAGACGAAGAAGAAGTCACAAACATTTATGCGATCTAGAGCATGCGAGACGAAAACAATTTTAATGTTGGAAGCCAAACCGTGAAAGAATGAAAATGGAAAAAAAAAAAAGATAAATAGATAAAAAAGTTGTTTTATATATTAAAAAAAAAAAGCAAAGAAGACGGGAGGTTCCAAGGACAGTTTTCTTTTCCTTTCTTATATATATATAGAAATTTTACCTTTTAAAAGGGGTAAATTAAAAGGAAAGAAAAAAAAAAAAAAAAAGGTTTAGCTTAATAGAATTGATCGATAAATTGCGAATGCTTTTCGGAATTTAAATAAAATACACCAAAAAAAAGCATAGTATACGATGGGAGAAAAAAATATAGTTTAAAAAAAGGAAAAGAAAAAAAAAACTTTTGATTGGGAAGGAGGACACGAAAAAAAAAAAAAAAAAAAAAAAAAAATGAAAATAAAGAAAATCACTTGTTAAATAATTCATGAAAACTGTCTGCACTCCCCTTAAATTCAATCCTATTTATAAATAGATAAAGATAAATAGATATACACTTCACGTATGTTACCCTTCTCTATATAACCACCAAACCATTAATTAAATGAAAACTTTAGAACCCATGAATTTTGAGAGTATTTGCTTAAGAACCAATGAAAAGGATTGAGAGCATGAAAATAAAATGGTAGTTCGAAAAACAATATCAAATACAAAAATGGAATAGCAAATCTTTTTGGCTTTATTTATTTATTTATTATTCATTTCTCTTTCCAGAACATACGAAGTACTACTTAGAGTAAAATTAAACTTTGTAGTGCTCATGAAAGTTTGGTGTTGTGGTCAAAATGACACTCCTTGTACTTGATTACGTGATTAGGTCATTTATTAATGAAAAAAAAAAAAAAAAAAAAAAGGGACTCGATTTGAGAATTCATGTAAAAAAAATATATATAAAGTAAAATTTAAGAAGCCACTCCATAGAAATTGGGCAGACCGTACTTCAACCTTGATAATACTTTCAGCATTTTTTTTTTTTGTTTCTCTTAGAAAATGAAGTGTTTCGTTCTAGATTTTTTATTGATGTCTTTTAAGGTCTTAAACATGCATTTTTTAAATACCAACAACTCATGAAAAAGCGTTTCATTCCCCGTAAAAGAGAAACATAGTGATAAATTTTCTTTTTATTCTTCTTACTTTTTCGGATTGCATGCCATTTTAGAAAAACAACTAAATACACCTCTTTTTTTTTAAGAAAATTCATCTTTTAGTAAATGTATAACGCGTTTGTTTTTCTGTTTGTTTAACAGAAAAACAAGGAACTTAATTGGAGATGGAAAGTAACGAGAACATAGATATGTATGTATATTGTTGTTGTTGTGTGTGCGTATCCCAATCTAATTTTGCAGGAATAGAACACATACATACACGAGAGAAATGAAAAAAAAAAAAAATGGCGAAAGAAATAGATTCATTATTATTATTTTTAACTCTATCCTTTTTGATTCGATGCTTTTCTTCCATTCATTTCCATTTGTTGTAAAAGAATCCGAGAAAAAAAAAAAAAAAAAAAAGGAATAAAAGAACAAACAAA
>JADGJU010000078.1:0-18046 GCA_026937265.1 Coelomomyces lativittatus
TTTTTTATAGACAGCAAACTTTTAAATCTTCGGAATTAAATTTCTATTAAAAAAATTTAGGCACAGCATTCCAATAGCTCTACTGACGATAAAAATCATCAAAATGATGTGGACCAATCTCTGTATTTAATTAAACGTGAGGCACTTTCTCAGGCAGTACTGTTATCGAATGTTTCCTTTATTTCTCTTCTTTGCTCAAAAAATAGTTTACTTCATAAAATATCAAAGAACAAAAAGTAATTTTTTTATTTTTGTAGAACTTTAGAATTTATGTGATTAAATGAATTTCCTGTTTTTTAATGTCCTAATCAAATTTTCTAGTTTGTAAATTTGGCCACTAGGCTGTCGGCATGGAACCAAATCAAGTTGAGAGAAATTGACGAATTTTACACGGAACTGCAATCGATTACAAGTAACCTCATATCTCGGCAAAGTTCGATAATCGACTCGTATCGATTTGAAAAAGAAATGATATTAAAAGTAAGAAATCTGAAAAATGATTCCCTTTCTTTTTTTCCATTTTATTCATATATACTCACTTGTATTTAATGGTTTGGCTCTTTAAGAGTATTAACTCACGAATATTCTTTTTAATTTAAAAAAAAAACAAAAAAACAATAGGAATACGAAAGAGATGTACGACTAGGAGCGTCTGTGAAAGCCTCGGAAATCTATGTTGAATTAGCCACTTTAGGTTCTGAACTGAGTGAGCTCAAGAAATCCAAGAAGTTAGAAGAACGCGTAATTAGCCAAAGATTAAGACAAGAATATGAAGATTTGGTTACTGAGCTTTCGAGCCAAATTCACAAATTGAAAGCAAGGTTTAATGAGTTTCGGATAAATTCAGTAGATGTAGCGTTAAGGCTATTGAGTAAAGTAAAGCGAGAGGATTTATTGAGTTTTATTCAAAAAGATTATTCAGAGTATTCAAATAAAATGGGCAGAACCATACTAGATTTACAAGAAATCATTGATGAATTACGCAGTGATAACAATGAGTTAAAACAAGTGGTATGATTCAATTACATTTAAACTCTATCCCCGCTTCGGTTTTATTTTTTTTTGTCTATAATTCCTTTAAGTACTCAGGTGCTTAAATCAGTTAACGGATATTTAGTTTAAATCACTGTTCCACACTATCTATCAATTTCTGATAGTATTTTTTTTTTTTTATATATTTCTTAAATTTCATTATAACTCACTCTTTCAATCCAAAGAATCAACCTAATAATTTCTCTCCCTCCGCTCCTCCCTCTTTTTTTACCGTGTAGCTTTCAAAACTAAAGTCTATGTATGCTTTGAAAGAGAGAACAAGTAAAATGGCCGTGAACAAGAAAATAGCTAATTTAATAGAAGAGAAGCGTTCAGCGGAGGAACGCTTATGGGATAGTTTTCGTGAAAATGAAGTACGTGAAAAAGCTTTGCGTAAAACATTAATCAAATGTCAAAAAGACTTGGTCTCTTTAGAAACTCAAAACGAAATGTTAAAAAAAGAACTGAAAGATGAACAAAAAGCGCGACAGTCATTACAAAAGTCATCAATCTCAAAAGAGCAATCTGCCGAACCTAATTTAGAGCTTACCAGTATTCGAAAAGTGGAAAAATTTTCAAGATTTGAATTTGAAAAATTGATCATTGAAAATAAGCAGTCACAATTTGAAATAGTGATTCTCAAAAAGGAATTAGCTAGGCTACAGAACATTATCCAGGCTCAGGTAAAGTGTTTCCTTTTGATTTATATTCAAGGACATACTTTTAAAATTTTCAATTTCTTTGTTAGAAAACCTCTCCTTAATAACCTATTAAATTTATATATTTCTATTAGAGACTACCTACTCTATTTCATATCCCCTTCATAGCCTTACACATCTTATTTTAATCACAAAATTTAAAGTCGATTGAATATACAGATGCGTTTGTTTCTAAATTTCTAATTATCTATTTATTTTTTAAAAAATTTGGAATAGGAATGGAGACAAGCCACTCGCCAACGCCTGCGAACGCAATCAGCAACTTCATACTTAGACCCTTCTACTAATATTTTGGAAGAAGTATCATTAAATAAGTTACCCTCAAATGTTGCTAATAATCGACCATTAACCGCTAAAAAGGAAATAATTATTGTTCCCGGTAAAAAAAACTCCCCAATTCATGTTATTTTATATCATTTTTTTAAAATAAATTTAAGTAAATATATATGGAATAATTAGAACATTCCTTCGAGAGTAAATCAGCCTTTTTTTTTTTCATTTTTATTCCGCTATTAATCCCTATAAAATGTATATCTATCTAGCCATCAAAGTACCTTCGCGTCCTAACTCTGTAGCAATCAAAAGTCGAAGCTCTTCTCGTGATCTCCTTCATAAGCCTATTACAAGATAAATCCTTTAAAACTTGCTCAATAAAAAATTAAAAAATAATAAAATTCTAAATTTAAGAGAATTTTTTAGTGTATTTGAAGGATGAAATATCGGCTTGGATATATAAATACAGCATTATATTAAGTGTGAAATCTTCCGTGCAAAATCCAAGTATTATTTAACAAATTCTTCCTCCCCCCCCCCCCCCCCCCCCAAAAAAAAAAAAAAAAAAAAAAACTTCAAGGTCAATGATAATTATTCTTTCATTTTAACTTTTATGATTAATTTTAGTACAAGATAAAGGAGAAAAAGTGCTTTTTTCCTTTATTTTTTGAAGTATTTTTATTCTGAAAGTCATTATAAATTATGAAGTGTTTAAAAAAATAAAAATAAAGAAAGAAAGAAATGAAACTGGATAAAATTAATATCGAATTAACAGGCAGTAAAAATAGAGTAACGATAGAAAAGATTTTTTTGGAAGAGACGAGCACATACTCTATTTATCTGATTTTTTCTTGATGTTGCACAATTACTCGGGTGTTTCCAAGTGGATGTTTTTGTGTTAATTAAAACTTTAAAATTAGAAAATATATTAAAAGGTTTAAAGAAAAGGTAACGCTTTATTTTGCTGGTCAGTGTCGAAATAAAATGAGATATAAATAAAAGTTTAACGTCAACCATTTGGACAACGAGTGAAGTCAATGAACCTTTTCAATACTCATTTGAAGCCATTAATTTTTCTTTTGGTTTAAACTTGAAAACAATTTAGGGAATAATAAAAAGGAACGATGCTCACGTCGAAAATATAATTTTAAAATACATATTCTTAACCTAAGCACCATTCTTTCATTAAATTATTTTACTCTTCTCTCTGATTGCTTTTTTCCTTTTTTTTTTTTCATTGCCACCACTACCTTCCCTTCTTTTCTTCTTCTTCTATTTAAGCATGAAACGTGTAACTAGTAAATGTCAATTTGATCTTTACCTATCAATTTCAGAAAATATATATTAAAAATGAAATACAAAAAATAAAAGCAATTCCGTATGCATCCATTTTCAATTCGCAAAAAGGACTAATTAGTAAAATCTCTTTAAATTTAAATTTATGAATTGAGTTGATTTTTGGAAAAAAAGGTTTCATCTTTCTGTTGAAATTAGCTTTTTCTTAAAAAGATTTATATATTTCGTCTAAAATGATCTTAACATACATAGTTATTCTATAAAATAAAATAAAAATTAAAAAAGGAATAATTCCATTGTAAACCAAAGCCAAATGAGAAATAGTAATTATATTAATAAAGAGTAGAAATCATGAAAAAATCAAAAAAGGTATTAAAAAAAAAAAAAAAAAAGATAGCCAACTTTACCAATTCTTGTGAAAAAAGGAACTAATCTGTCCCAATATACAAAAACTTCACAGAGAATAAATAGATTTTAAAAAAAATAAAAAGAAAGTAAAAAGAAAGGGGGAAAAAAAAAAAACTCACTTATGATTTAGAGGATGTTGGGCACGATTGATGACGAAAGAAGAGCTTTCCATTTTTAATAGTGGAAACGATACTGTTATTTTTTGAAACAATAAAAGGTTGCTCACAATGATGACATGATTGTAACAATGAGATTGCTAAGCCACGTTTAGCTTGATTACACTTAGTGTCAATAGAGCAAATGTGCTCACGAGTTTGTAATAGATGACACTGTTGGCGAAACTGTAATTGAACTTCATAACGATGCACCAAGGTGATCAAAATAGCTTGAAAACCTGGAATCGATGTCCCTTTTGGAACACGTTGAAGTAAAAATACAGGATCTAATTGATGACAAGCAAATAATGGAGCCCATGCAGTAGGATGGTGTTGTGCATAAATCACTAAAGCGTCCCATAATTCCATGTCATCTTCTTGCTGAACAAATTGAATGGCTTTCTCAATGTCATGACATCGATCTAATAACAAAGACAAAGCTTTATGTTTTTGACCAATGCGACTTAACACATAGACTTGCTCAAGTACTAAATCTTTAGCGATGCATAATTCTAAAGCTCTATCCAAGGAATAATGTATGGATTGGGTTAAAAACGAGTAAAGTTGTTCAGGCTGATATTCGACTAATAATTCAAGCAATAAGGGATGATACCAAGTATGGGTGGAATTGGATTGAAATAACGCAGAGAGGTAAACGAGTTGGAATTTTTTCTCGCCTTTAACTAACGACAAAACAAATTCTGGCTAGTTTACAAATTGTGTATTCATAGATATATTTTTTAAGAAGGAAAAAAAGTTAAAAATACCTTTTAATGGAAAGAGAGGTGAAACATTTAAAAAAAAAAGGCGAAAAAAAAAAAAATTCTAATCTCATGTACATGCATCTACATGATGTATAGAAAGTAGAGACCCATTTAAAAAAAAGGCACAGATAAATACCAAAAACAATTTAAATCGATTGAATGATATACCTTAAGTTCTGAAGTATTTTTTAACAACAATTGAATTCCTTCGGAATGAATCATCTTCATTAAATTGTTTTCTGCAACCTCTAAACAAAATTGAAACCAATCCATGGCGAAAGTATCTAAAACTGAAGGAAAGGTTTCTGGATTTCTTTTTAAAAGCTCTAAACACGATTGAAAATCTTTAAGCTTCAAATGACAAACGAATTCTTTCTGAGGTAAACCTTGAATTTGATATCTAAAAAATATATTCACATATAGAAATGGTTAAACATGAGTTTGAATACCAATTCAAATTAAAATAGGAAAAGATGAAACTGGATGTTTGAGTGAATTGCATTTTATGATGATAAGGTTAATTAAAAATATATATTTAAATGAGACACTTACAAATGGATAGCCACATTATTAAGCAAAGGGTCATTGGGTGTTAAGTTTAACTTACTTTCTACCATAGTAATAATTTTTTCATAGCGAAAAAGCTGAGAAGGCCATGAAAGTACAAGAGAACGAAATGTCTATTTAAAAAGGAAGGTTGGAATCAGGGAGAAAAAAATTGATGAGGAAAAAGAGATCCACAAAAAAATTATTATGAAAAAGCAAGAAAAAGAAGAAGACGCGAAAACATACCGGAATATCCTTTTGTAAATAATGGTTTAAAATGTACTCGTATGAGCAAGCATCCATTGGCGGATCTGTTGGGACATATTTCAATAAATACTAGAATTAAAAATAAAAAATGAAAAAAACAATTGTAATGATGATAAAAAAAGTCAAAAAATGTCGACTTATTAAGAAAAAAATAGTAATTAAAAACAAGAAGAAAAAAAAAAAGAAAAAAAAAAGCTACATCTAAACCATGATTTTCAGCAAAAATTGGAATCCATTTTTCCCATAACGCCGAAGTATCCAACACGTAAGGAGTAAGAGAAGCAGCGACTTCAATTTGCTGAGTTAACAATGTAGATAAGATTTTCGGACCTAAATTATAAAGTCGATAATCGTCCTTAAGTAAAGAGGAGGAAGGAGTTGAAGATAGTGGAGAAGCCGAAGTTGCTTTAAAACTTGTTTTTAATGCACGCTCATAATACCCCTGTTGAAGATACCATTCAATGAGATCATTTAAAGTCATAGATTGGATCCACCAAAGTTGTTTTTGTGTGGTAACAAAAAAATACGTATCATATGAAACCAATTGAGAATCTAAGGTTGGAAATGGTAAAAGAGAAGTATTTTCTCCCAGAGAAGAAGGTTGAAAGGGTGTTTTGGAAAGAATCGGGTCCTGTAGAAAAGGATCAAAAATAACAATGGACGGAAGTACCTAATAGGGATTTAAAAATGGAAAAAGTCCAAAAAAAAAAAAAAAGAAAAAAAAAAAAAAAAAAAAAAAAAAAGGAGGAAGGATGGAAAAAATATGAAAGTGAAAAAATGCGCTTTTATCGTTTTTAATATCGAGTCACAAAAAACAACAACATAGAAGTACAAAAGGTGTTAAAAAAACTTAAAGATAAGAAAGAGATCAAAATAACAAAAGAATCACATACCACTGGCTCGGAACAATCCTCTGCAGTTTCAGAAGGAGGTAAAGCAAATATAAGGTAAACATCTCCAAAAGGATGAAGTCCGGCAGTGATGAAATTAGTGTTACGACTAAATGCCAAATAGAAGTAAACCTAATTAGAGTTCATACTCATTGAATTGTGTCTTTATTTTTTAGAATATAGTCTTCATTTTCATCCTTCAAGACGAAAAAATATATAAAAAAATAAATAAATAAATAAATAAACAAAAGCAAGTAAGACAAGATTAAACGCACTGAACAAAAATTTGAGGTTTTGTAGCATTTTCGAACATCGATTGAAACTTCAAATTTAATTATTTATTTTTTTAAAATAAAGAAGGGATAAATGAAAAAAAAAAAAAAAAAAGAAACAATTGTAAGACTTTAAAAAACTACTTTTACATTTAATAAGTAAAGAAGATACATGAAGATTCAAAGAAAGAAGTTACCACATTACTTTAAATAAAATGATCTGAAACGTTTGATTCCAAGCTAGAGCCAATGTTTCGGGATCTTTCCAAAAGAAAAAACAACGATAAGCATGTACTTCTACAGTCATGGTAGGAATGATGCATCGATGAAGTACAATTTGATTTTTAATGTCATAGACTTCGACTGCTGACTTGTGGAGTCCAGGGTGATTAATACATAATGTAAAAAAGGAAAAGACAGTAAGGAAAAAAAGAAGGAGAAGAAGAAGGAGAAGAAGAAGAAACGAGCATATCCTTTAATGAGACGAGATGACCATCAACTTTGAAAAGGAACGAGAAAAAGAGAAAGAGAAAACAATAGATAGAACTCTTTGCAAAAAAAAGAAAGAAAGAAATGAAGGTCTACTCTACCTCTTCTGTGGCGTAAAGAAGAATATTAGGAAGTGCCCAATGTAAAGCTACTATGTAGCCCAAATTTTTAACCCAAGTAATTTTCTTTGGAAGGTTTGGTTGTTTTAAATCTATGCACACGACCTCTCCTGCATGTCCCCCGATGACCAACCTTTTTGTTTTTGAAAATTCAGGATCAAATTGAACACATTTAATAGGTCGATGAAATTCATAGATTTGTGGCAAGGTGTGTGAAGTGGATAATAAACCCATGGCCAGTTTACCTACATGAACATACGTATGAATAAATAAATAAAAAAAGAGAAGAAATGAAATGAATACATAAATACATAAAAAAAGAAACCATGGCATCGATGTATAATCAAGGAAACATAGAAAAAGAGTTATTAATTCACTCAGTACCGTCTAGACTTACACTGGCAAACCATTTTCCTGTACTATCAATACGAATATCTGTTACAGATGAAGCATGACATGTCCATGAATTCATTATACGCCAAGTTGAAAGTTCTAGTACATGAATATGACCAAATTGAGTTCCAAGAACCTAAAAAAAAAAAAAAAAAAAAAAAGAATTATAAAAAATTCAAATAAAATAAAATAAATGTCAAATAAAAACATGAATTCTAAATGAGAAATCAAAAATCTACCATGAATGGAGCATGACAAGCCAAGCAGCTGAATGCTTCTTTACCATGATGTTGTTGAGAGATGGAGGTGAATGAAGGATGATTTAAAAGAGTGGATTTGAAAGGAGGGGGATCCTCCTTTTTTTTTGGATGATAGAGATGAGATGACGGAGAAGTTGAATGAATGGAAACCGAAGTAGTTCGAGAAGAATTAGAACGAGAAAGAGAAGGAAGAAAAAAGGAAGCAGTTTTTTTGGAAAGGGTAGAAAGTAAAGTGATAGGTAGAGTGGAAGAAGTTGCTAATGAAAACGAAGAGGAAGAAGAAGGAAGTAGAGGAGTATCTTTTTTCAAAGAAGAAGAAGAAGAAGAAGAAGAAGAAGAAGGATGCATAAGAATGAAAATGAAGGAGAGGAGAGTTTTTGCGAAGTTTTTTTTTTTTTTTTTTTTTTGGAGTAACTCCACTGGAATCCAAACCTTTATTTTTTTTTTTTTACCGAAGTAGCATTTTTAATTTTTTTTTTTACTTTTTAAAGTTAAATTCTTCAGAAATCTTCATTTTATTTTATTTTATTTTTTTTGGATTTCATCCAACAAAAACATTAAAAAAAAAAAAAAAATGAAATTCAATGTATGCAATGCTTATCGTCAGTTTGTCTTGAAGAATACATCCCAAATTTCATTGATTGAATCCACCTTACGATCCATTTCTTATTTGTTACCTAGTATAAGAAGCTTTCTTTCTCTCTCTCTCTTTTCTTCATGAAATATTAAAAAATTAAAAAAATTTGAAATGTAATGTAAATGGAAAGGTACGAATGATCTTTCCATTTCAGTTGGATTGTTTTTATTCTAACTCTCACACTCCTCTCATCCGTCTTTTTAGGTAGTTTTTCAGATGCCCATTTCACTTCAGAAACTTGTATGGCTTTTTCTTTTTCGTTTTTGTTTTTTTCTTTTCTCTCATTTAGAGTCTTATCTACTTTAATTTAACGTTTATTTCATGCATTTCTTTCTTTTGCATTCTTTTCTGAATAGTATACGTACTCGTCAATACGGTTTCCTTATACCATGATTCCATTTTGTACCAAGCGTATAAAAATGGAGAAATAGCTCCTACAACCCTTCCTACTAAAAATGTATTAAATCAATACCTTCGTTCCATTCATGATCAATCCCCTCTTTTGTATTACTTCAATCTTTGTTTAACTTTACTTCAATCAAGTGAATATGTGATGGAATGGCTAATTTTATCAAAACGAAGTGATCCAAATCAAAAAAATAAACGAAAAGAACGGCCTTGGACATTTATTCTTTTGATTGAGCTTATTAAGTACGTTCGTTTCATATATCTAAATGCTACATAAGTAGTGATCTATACTAAACACCGTGATCTTCTTTTGTCTCTTGGTCTCTAACTTTCTCTCTATCTCTCCTTTATTTTTTTTGTTGATGTAGAGCATCCATTCGAACCCATTTTGTATTGACGACAAAAGGATTATCTTTGACCCCTTCATTACCTGAACGTGATCTTGATCCTAATTCCATCACGTCTTCTCCATATCAAGGACGTCGTACAGGACTTATGTTTACTACCCAAGTGGATTCTACCTTGACGTCATCTACCTCAAAAACTACCATGGCGTCATGTGCTATTCCTTTAACTTCATTAAAACATGTGTTTACTTCCCCTCGTCATTTGGTTACCAAATTAAAAAATCAACGGATGGTAGGAGAATTAGTGTTTATTTTTCGACCGGTTATTTATGGTAATACACAATGATTCTTAATCTTTTGAGTTGACTTTTTTTTTGTTCATCCGCCTTCATTAATTAATCCATCGAAAAATAGATACGAATAGACGTTACCATTTTTTTTTTAGTTTATCAATTTAATTTTTTTCATCTCAGAATGAATAGCCTATGACAAAGAAAAGGATATAAGAGGGAATTTCTCACACTTTTTTTTTCTACATCTTTTTCATAGTCACTTTAATGAAGAAATACGGTCAACAACGATGGTTTCCATTTGTAACCTCGTTAATCTTGGAGTTTTTTTCTTACTTTTTATGTACTCAAGTTCATCCCACACCATTAGAAAGAAGAGAATATCAACGACGAACTCATTTATTTTTTTTATATTTTCTTCGTCCTCCGTTTTATGATAAATTAACTAAGTTACGTTCCATTCATTCTTTTTCTTTTTTTTCTCTCTCTACTTAGATTTTTTATTTTAATAACCAATTTATCTCACTTTTTATTTTTTTGATTTTTATGCGACTCTATTTCTGTTCGCTTTTAGACCGGTGTTAGATAAATTGTTGTCGAGTCTAGACACTAAACCCATCTTAAGATCCGCTGCTAAATTAGTGCGTGATTATCAACCTTTTTGGGAGAAAATGTATTTCCATACAAGTGGATCTTAAAGAAATTACAAAAAAAAAAAATGAAACGTCAAATTAAATATCGATGTCAGCGAAATAACTTTCAATTTTGTTTTTTTTTGTTCTCTTAATTTTTTTTTTTTTTTCCAATTTTGTGAAGTTCAATAAAATAAAATTTTTATTAAAGGCAAAGAGAGTGAGAAAGAAAAAAATTTAAGTGAATCATCATGGAAATGATAGTACGAATAATAAAAATTCTTGAAGTCTGAAAACGCAAAATAACTTATCAAAATGAAAAAAAAAAAAAAATAAAATAAAAGTTTCATTATAAAAAATGTGAGCCCACAAAAAATATATCCAACCCCAATTCATGAGAATACTTGTCAAACCAAGGGAACACATTTATATGATTCTAAAGAAAATAAGAAATGCTTAAGGAAACCTCCTTTTATTTTAAACCTTACTCGTTGACTTCAACAAATTTACATAGTTTAAAACAAATGAGGTAGCGTTGTTGTTTTTTTTGCTCTTTGGAGGGTAGAATATAATTTTTTTTTTTTTTTTTTTCAAAAGTGGAAGAAAACAATTTGCATAAAGAGTATAAAAATGAAATAAAAATTGGAGCATCAACCAAAAGTTCTTCAGGTAAGGAAGGATTGTGGATGCTACTATCTTGGATGCTGCATTCAATTTGAGATTTAGAAATAAAGTTGTATCTACTTTTTTTCTCTTGAACATTGAAGATGCAAGGTTATTATATAATCTGGTGGGTGCCATTTCTTTGTGGGGTGCTATTTACATTTACTGGCTCCTTTATTTTATGCTACCTTTTTCAAGTTAAGGTGTCCAAAAAAAGTATTCATTTCCACATGCTCATGGTTAAAACTTTCAAGGAAATCAAGTTTTTAGGTGTTTAGGATGTTTCTATGGTTTTGATAAGTTCAACTTCCCCTCCCTTTCCTACTGATTTTGTTTTTCCGTATCTTTTTATTTTTTTTTTCTCTTTATTTTTATTTTTATTTTTATTCTCATTGGAAATGGGTGCCGTTGTTTTTCTTTTCATCTCTTTTCTTTTTATATTCATTTCTTTTTCTTCTTCTTTTTTTTTTTTTTTTTTTAAATGGAAACCTATACTGAAACGCACTCTACTTGAAGAGCAAAAGAGAGAAAAAATCATAGAAATTGTGTTTCTGTTTTTTAAAGAAACGAAACTAAAAAAACAATTCAAAAGGGATTTTTTTTTTTTAAATGTTAAAAGGACATGAGTTCACAAAATTCATGTCCACAAAAAAAAATTACATCTCACCCATTTCTAAGCTGAGCTCATAAAATTACATTCCAATCCATTTCATATCCTCAAAGACCTTTGACTCCGTCTTCTATTAGCCTGTTAATATAAAGCTTTTAACACCACTTTATTTATTTATTTATTTTACTTTTAAATTTTGCGATGCTCTGCATGACTTCAAATCAAAAACTTTTGACCATGCCTTTTACCTTTCTCCTTTTAAATTGTTTTTGCTTTTCATAAACTTTTTTCACATAAAAAGTTTTTCACCCTTTAGTACATTTCAATCACTCGCCCAAAAATTCAAAAAATGGAATGATAAAATAACCATCCATGCGGAGTTTAGTTTCAGTTGAACGTAAAGTTCCTTTTTTTTTTTTTTTTTTTCAGCAGTTTTTTTCTTTTTATTAAAAACTCCCATTTTATGAGGCTTGACTTTACTAGGAGTCGGTTTAAAAAAAAAAAAAAATCTTTTTCTTTTTATGTTTGAGTATTTAAGGGATTTTTATATAAATTAAAAACTATAGAATTGAATTCTTTTTCTTTTTTTTTTCGGTTAGGCTTTTATTTTTATTTTTTCTTTATCAAGTTTTCGAAAACGTGCAGTTTTGAAAGCGAACTCAGGAACAATTTTTTGCAATTTGTTTTTTTCAAACTCTTTCCCCCGCCCTACCCTCTTCTTATTTTTTTGGGTTTACTTATTACTTTTCAATTTTATAATTCCTGATATTCGGTAGGATGCATGGAAATACTTCTTAAAAAATAAAAAATCTCATCCTTTTTTTTTTTTCAAACAAATAAATAAACCTATTTTAAGGGTTTGATTTTACCAAAGCTTAAGATATCCAATGAAAAACAAGAAAAAATAGAGTTTAGTTCCTCAGTATATCACCATTTTTTTTATTTTCTTTTAATTTACATTTCGTGGGAAGGAATTATGTTATACCCTCTAACCTTTTTTTAAAAAAAAAGATAAAATCTATAATTAAAAAAAACCCTAAGTAAAAAAAAAAAAAGACCAAAAAAGAGAGAAATAACGAGTATGAAATAAAATTAAATACAAAGAAGCAAGGTATAAATGTACAAGTATTTTTGAACTCTCTTCTTTTTTTTATTCTTTTTACAACTAGGTTTTTCATTTCATCTTAATTCACTAAAAGTATTGAATACAATACCTTATTGATATCTTTATTACTTTAATAACAGTTTTTTTTTTTTTTTTAAATTTTTTTTATTCTTCTTAGCGCAATACATGCATACAATAAAGTTTTTATTTGTATTGTCCATTGGACTTCAGTTGATATGCCTTCCAGTATGGACTTTAATGCCTCCCACTCAAGGAAACGATAAGAATGGTTTGACTGAGTCAAATGAAGAAAATGGTTTCTATGTCCGTTCACCACGAGGAAAACAATCAGGGGAAGACCTAGAAAACATTTTAAATATAGGGATGGTTTCGGATACTAAAAAACACGCTGTAAAATTTAGGATTGGACAACAAGCAATACAAATTAATGCGGAAAATCCTTGTGAAGCTCAGCAATTGTTTTATGGTTTCATGGCAGCAATTTTAGAAAGAAGAGATATTAAACTATACGATTTGGATACCTTTACCATTTCTAATGAAGTGAAGGCAATGAACCAAGCGGTATCTTCTTTTTTCGAATCTCTACCTAAAAACGATGATTTTATTGCCTCGTATATAGGCCAAAATGGAGGAGAAGTAATGATCCAGGTTCTTGAAGGACATCTCAATTGGTTAAATAAAAATAAAGATGATGTTCAAAATGCCCTCCGTACTTTATTTCCCTGGCTCGACGATAAAAATACATGCGACTTTAACGGCCCATTACTGCAAAATGAAAACATGACTTTTTTTGATTACCTTTTGTTTCATTCTACTAAAAAGGAAAATTTTAATTTAAAAAATGACATTAAGAAAACATTTAGGGAAAACTGTAATCAAGGAGACAAACACAAGTTCTGGGATTTGAATCCAAGCTGCATCTCAAAGAACATTATTAATTACAATCTAAAAAACAATCCTCTATGATTAAAACTTTTTTTTTTGAGGTCAATCAAGTTCCTTTTTAAAAGGAAGCGGAAGGCCTTCAACAAAGCATTCCATTCCATTTCTTTTAAATGTTTCTATTTTAAATGGAAGGGTTCCTCGTATCCTTTAATTTTTTATTTATTTATTTATTTATTTATTTTTGTTTGAGAAATCTTCATTTAATTTTATTATATTTTTTGTTAGGTTTTAAGAATTTTTCAAAAAATCTACTTTTCTTTTGATTTCTTTTTTTTTTTTTTTTTTAAAGTATTTATTGTTTTTAAGTTAATAAAGCTTTTGTTTTTTGAATTTCCTCTATTGATCTCTTTTACTTTTTTTTTTTTAAAGTTGAGAATTTTGAAAAAAAGAAAAGAATGTTCTTCTACACGTGCCTTATTTGTTATTTTTCTCCAAATGAATTTAAATCACTGAAACAATCTCCAAGATTTTCCTTTCTCTGACTTTTTAATGATAACAAAGTCAATTCTTTGAAGCGTGACTATTTCATTTCACAACCAATTTTTAACAATGTCAATTCCACTTGCATGACCGTGACTTTGATTTCTTTTGAAGAAATATAGGAAATGACTTGATTTAAAATTGGTTGAACTTTTGGTTTCCAAACAGTAAACACGATTCTTCTTCTACTTCTACAATGAAGACCACTAAAAATAATCAAGAAGAGGTATTTATACAAGCACTCGATTGAGTTTACAATTGTATACCATCTCCACTCTTGAGTTGATATATGTGGTCTAATAATCATAAAAAAAAACCTAAAATAGCTTAAACTTTTCCAAAATAGCCTCGAGGGAAGAAAAAAAAAAAAAAAAAAAACAGGGGCAACAACATACTCAGTTTGGTTTGCCTTGAACATAGTAAGTCATTAGAAGATAGATATACTTCAAATAAAGTAAATATAAATCACTTTTGTTATTCCGTATGAATGAATAATGAATGAGTGCTTATTGTTTGACTATTTCTTTCTTTTTTTTTTTGAGATCAATATTAACATCATGTTGCACTTCCTTTTTTTCACTCTCCCTTTTTTTTTTTTTTTGAAATCAAATTCTTTAAGAGAGCGGTAGTAAAATGTGAACAAGTTAAAGCGGATAGTTCAATACAGTAACCAAATACTTTTGTTCTTTATTCGTTTCTTTTTTAAAAAATGATGAAAGAAAAGACCCAACTAAATATATATATATATCTAAGGTGTGTGAACAAGAAATAACACGATAACGCGTAAATTTAACTTCACGTGATTTCGGTGGCCTTTTTAAGAAAAAGAAATGGATTTTAATTTTACGCCTCTGAAATGTTAAAATTAAAAAAAAAAAAAAAGAATTTTAACAAACGCGAAAGTAAATTTTACTTAAAATAATAAAAAAGAAAAAGGAATACAATAAAAATGTTTTTTATTTTTTTTAAGCATGGAAGAAATGCTATTGATTCATTATCATATTAAAAAAAATTTCATTGATATTATATTTAGAAAATAATACATAGTGCACGTTCCAGATTTGAATTTTATTTATTTAGTTTTTTCATTTCAATTTCCGTTTCTTTTACTTAAATTCTTTCAAGTTTTTTTCTTTTTTTTTTTTTCTTGCCATCTTGAATTAAAAGAAAAATAAATTCATGTGAATTGAAAAATATTAATGTAAATATTAATCTACAAATTATTTTTATTACGTTTCTCCCTTCCTCCCTTATTTATTAAAATTTTTTTAAAAATCTGTTTACCATTTCTTCATCTTTACTTTTTAAACACCAAACATCTCTATCCCAGCAAATTTTTAACATTTTTTAAAATTTTTAATCCAGATTGATTACTGTTCACACCAAAATCCTAACTCAAACCCTTTCTTTCAAGTTTTAAGATGGAATCTCCAAAGGGGAACACGAGAATTTCGATGTCAAAAGTGGAGCGTTACAGACCTGTCGCGTGTTTTTATCTCTTATTGACATTTTCCTTTCTATCTTTTTTAATTTTCATCCTCCCCATGTACAGTCAACTTTTCACTTGGTCCTCGCCTTTCTCTCACTACTTCGCTTTGTCGTTTTTGGCAGCATTGGGATCCTTGCTATGTTTCTCTTGCTTATGGAATTATGTTTTGGTCAGTATTAGTCCACCCGGTTCACCCATAGCTCTTAAGCACTTAAAAGAACAGGAAAAATCCATTGGTCATTCGCTTTCTACCATGCATACGGACAACAAGGAAGCAGTCATTATTGACATCCCAGAAGAAACGGACATGAAGCTCAGTGTGCAAGTAGGAACGGTACATGTTTGAATTTTAAAAGATGGAAATGCTGCATGGGGGAGCGTGTTTTATTGAATTTTCCTTAAAATTTGATTTTATTCTTTTTCTTTTTCTTTTCACTTTGGAAGTACTATAAAATAACCTTGCTTTCCTCTTTTCCTTCAATTTATAACTTAGCCCATACTTGGTACTTATCCTTCTTTTACATTGACTTTTAATATTTTAAAGCTAGTATTAAGAATCAAAATATACCATGTAAAACACTTAGAAGAAGGAAGGAAAAAAAAAGAACGGAGCAGGAAATTTAAGAAAGTGTTGGAGTTAAATGTAAGAAAATAGAAAAACACTTTATTTCTTGGGTATTTATTTCTTTCCTATGTGCAAATGAATTTCATATGGAATCACATTTATTTTGTTTATTGTTATTTTTAGTAAAGAAAAATGGTAAAGAACGATACTGTCGAAAGTGCAATATAATGAAGCCAGACCGTGCACATCATTGTACGTATCTTTCACAATTTAGTTACCTGAAGTTTTTCGCTTATAACTTTTTATTATTCCACCTGCATCATTTTTGTATCCTTTTTCTTTTTCTCTTGTACAATAGTTTTCCGATTCTTTTACTCTACTTTGAGTTCTCCTTGTTGTTGTTTTACAGCTTCTTTTAATAACTTTCCATCCGCCTTTTCTTTTTTTTTTTTTTTTAGGTCATCAATGCAATGTTTGTGTGTTGAAAATGGACCAGTTACGTTTCCAATGACTTTTTTAAACCCTAATGCGTTCGAGGAGTTAAATTTTTGCTTACAAGCCATATATGTTTTTTCCCCTTCTTCTTTTTTCATTTCTTTAGCCATTGTCCCTGGGTCAACAACTGCATCGGTTACTTTAATTACAAGTATTTCATTTTATTCCTGTTCATTACCATGTTTTACTCCATGTTTATTTTTGCAACTTCTTTTCCTGTTGCTATTCAGCTTGGCTCACAAAAGCTAATGGTATCAGCATTCGTAACACCTTTTCCTTTCGTTTCTATTCATCCAATCCATTTTTATAAAATCATTACTTCCATACATTGTTTCTGAAAAAAATTACAACTAAAAAACCTTATATATATATATATACATATATATTTTCTTTTTATAGAACAACGAAGCCTTTATCATTTCCATTGCTCTGATGGTCCTTAGTATATTTTTTTTTCTGTTCCTACTTGCTCTTGCCCTGTTCCATACGAAGTAAGTTTATCTTTATTTTTCCACTATCGATAAACTCTCTCTCTCTATATATATATATATAGATAGATTTAAAATATCTTCTAATCTTTTTAACTTAAATAGGAAAGACAAAAAAAAGGGATTAAATACTGTAGAAAATGAAATGGACTTTTTTTTCAATTTAACATTTCCGCTTTCTATTTAGTCTTATATTTAACAATTTTACGACAATCGAACTGATGGAGAAAAAAGGCGATTTATTTAAGGTTAAGGATAAAGAAAAAGGATTTGAAAATCCTTTTGACTTGGGATTTAAATCGAACTTCACTCAGATTATGGGGCCCCGCGTTTGGCACTGGTTTTTTCCTGTCAACCAATACCTTGGGTATGTTAATGAAAATTCTTTGCTTGGCATTCATTCATGCGCATTCTCACGCAAGAAATGCGAAAAAGAAAAAAAAAAAGAAAAGTTTCCTGTTTAGTTATAGATGTGCGTGTGTGTGTGTGTGTGTGTATTTTTCGCTTGTTCATCCCCTTTTTTTTTTTTTTTTTCACCCCTTCGTCATTTTAAATATTTACTCTCATGCTTCAGTAACGGCGAAATGTTTCCTGTGAATAACCATGGTAAAGCCTCTGAAGATACCTTGTTCAGTGAAGCTGCTTCTGCTCATACTCTTGACGTGAACGTTTAGGATACTAAACAATGGACATACCTATTTACTATCACCTTACCAAGTTTTATACGGTTTTCTCTTACATTTCCACTATTATTCCAAAGTATGGTAAACAAAACTGCAAAAATAAAAATAAAAAAGAAGAAAAAAGAAAATTAAAAATCATTAAGAAACGGAAAAGAAAAAAAAAAAAAAAAAAAAAAAATTGAAAACGGAAAACAATGTGATTGAAGTAGGAACTAAACAAAAAAAAATATAAAAGAAAGAATAAACAAAAAAAGAATATTCAAAACCGAAAAGAGCAGAAGAAAAAAAAAAAAAAAAAAAAGATA
>JADGJU010000079.1:0-17994 GCA_026937265.1 Coelomomyces lativittatus
TCTTTCATATAAAAAAAAAAAAAAAAAAAGAATAGTAAAGTGTAGTCTACCGTAAACCCAAGTTTTTTGGCTTGAAGTACACATTCCGAAAATTTAGTTTTCTTTAAATCTTGATTGAATAAAAAGGAAAGAGATCCACTCAAGACACCTTCGATTCGATATATTTTGTCATGACTCTGAATTAAATCGATCAAGGTTGCAATGATCGGTAACCCTGCACCCACGGTACTTTCATAATAAAAAGTAGAGGAAATGAAAGGTGAACAAGCGTCATACAATCCAATGGGTCCTGCCAATCCCTTTTTGTTAGCTGTCACGATGAAATAACCAGAATTTAACCACGTGGGGTAATGATTAGGTAAAGTACTAGAAGCGGTACAATCCAAAATGACTTTAGGTAAAGTAGATGTAGGTAATGCAGAAAGGAAGTCCAGTTGGTAAGGTTGACCCAACAAGAAGGAAGGATCCTTTGAGTTTTTTAAAAAGGGATCTTTTAAAAGGGATTGAATGTGAAGCGGTTCAGTCCAAAGATGAGTGGAATTGACAATAGCAATCACTTCAAATTCAGAAGCAAAGTGATGTAATAGATCCAGCAAAGCTTGACCCACGGTCCCTAACCCAACCACCACCACTTGCACTTTTGTATAAACCATAAAACTTTTTTTTTTTTTTTTTTTGAAAATGTTTTAAATGAATGAATGGATTAGAATATTCAATAAATTTAAAAAATAAAAAACGAACTGAGTAACTACTTAGAGGAAGAAAAGTTATCAAAGTTTATCAAAGTCAGTTTTTTTTTTTACTATTTTTTCATTTTTTTGAACTAAATTAGGAACCCGATCCAAGAGAAGATTTAAATGGGATGGATGTGGTACGTAAATTGGTGATTTTAGCACGTACAGCACATTGGGAGTTGAACGATAGTGAAGTGTCTGTGCTTTCATTGATCCCAAAAGCATTGGAAACCCTCCCTTTGAATTCCTTTTTACATCAAATCAAGGAGATGGATGAATTTTTAATACCTCTTTTAAATGCTTCGGAAGAATCTAAAACTCGTTACGTGGGTAGTTTGGATTTTAACACACGAAAAGCAAGTGTTGGATTAAAAGAGTTACGCATGCTCATGAACTTTTTTTTTTTTTTTAATCTCTTTCTCTTTCTCTTTGCGTGTCTTTTAGGGTAAACTAAATGCTTTCTAACAGTGAATGAATTTCATTTTTTTTTTTTTTTTAAATTTAACGTCATGGTATTGCATTAGTTACCCAACCTCTCATCCATTTTGTAATTTAACTTCCAGCGATAATGGTGTTCAATTTATTACTCAACGTTTTCCAAGAGGTTTATACATTCAAGGAGCTGGAGCAGGTGGAGAAGTGACTGCATTTGGCATGATTTCAGATTTATTGAAAATATATAGACGATTTCTATAGAGTAATCCAAAGGTAAATAAATAGATAGCCACTTCATTTTCGGAATAAGTGGAGAAGCGATGGTCGTTCCCCTCGTTTAACTGTTTTGTTTTTCACTTTTTTTCATACATTAATAGGAATACACTGTATATATACATATATAACACACACGCCGTCTTTGTCACTCCACTTTAAGTGAAGACTATTACTCCACTCATTTTTAATTTAAGTTTTGTCATTTCCTTCGTTTAATTTAGAGTAATTCTCTTTTTTTTCTTTTTTTTTTTTTTTCTTAGAATGATAAAAGAAAAAAAAGGATTATTTTATGAATATATCTATGGTATAATTATATTGAATGGTAAAGAAGTGTCGTGATGGTCAGGTTTGATTAATAAATCATTGGTTTATATTCTTAACGCGTAGTAAACATACTTGCATTACCACCACTATCCCCACCAAAGAATTAACTTTATGTAATGGTCTCTATTTTTTTTTTTTGTGTAAATAATTTCCTTCATTCTTTCCATATTCAATTGGTCCATACCCATATAAATATTTAACACATACATGCATCAATTAATTTTCATGCTTTAAATAAGAGAATACTTAGAATTAAAATTAAAAAAAAAATGAGCTTTTTCTCCTTTTTTTCAAAAAAATAAAATGAAATGAAATTTATACCTTATTCAAGTTGCATGCATACACGTACACCTAATGAAACTTAAGTACGATATATATACAAAAAAATTAAAAAAAGAAAAAAGAAGTAACTCCAACCAGCCGGATTTGAACCAGCGACCTAAGGATAGCTTGTTAACCACTACAGTCCTCCGCTCTACCAACTGAGCTATGGTTGGAAAGTATACACATACCTTTTTTTTAAATATAAATATATTTTATTTAGTAAATTAAGTGTAATAACTCAATTTGATATAGTCAACGCTTTTTCTTACAAATGTCATTCCGTATTATATGGAGATAATCAACTTATTCGAATGGGCGTCAAAAATAAAAAAAAAATAAATATAAATAAATAAATAAATAAAATGGGATATGAACAAAGCGAATCGATGAACATAGAAGTTTTTTTTTTTGAAAAGTAAGATCAAATATACCTTTGATATAAAACTATATATGATGACTAACTAAATTAGGATGCCAGAAAAGAAATAGAAAAAAAAAAAGAAAGAGAAAGAGAAAGAACACATACACTCACACACACACACCTCTTTTCATTGTATTTTAAGGTTTCCATATATATATATATATATATATATCTTTTAAAATTGAAGGGATGGAATAACATACAATGGACCGAAAGGAAGGTGAGGAAGGTGTTTGTTTTATGGATGAATCTCTTTTTTACTCCATTACAATATCAATATAAATAAACAAACATTGATGAAGTTCAACTTAAAAGAGTTGTTTTTTAATTCAAAGTTTGGTTGAAGAAGAAGAAAAAAGAAGGGTTTGGTGGATTATTATTTATCTTAAAAAGAGTTTATTTTTAAAAGAAAAAAAACTGAAATTAAAAACTCATCTGATTCTTGTTTTTTCTTTTCTTTTTTTTATATAAAAAACTCACACACACAAATACTTTCTCCCTCTCTCTCGCTCTCTCTTTGACTCATCATTAAAATCTATGCATAACTCTAACCCTACCTCTTCTTCTTCTTCTACTCGAGATGAGCTAGGTCAAAATGGAAACGGTACCCCACATTTGAAGTTAACTAAACAAGAAGATGGGACTTCTTCCTATTCTCAGTTACCCGAACTTCATTCAAATCAAAACGAAATCACAGCATTTCAAGAAGAAAAGGAGGATCTAGAAGCCGACGATACGTATTTCAAAGACGAAGAAATTGATGAAATCATTGAGTTACATGAACAAGACATAGAAGACGAGGAGGTCATGGACATGGATGAAGAAGAAGACGATGCTGACCTTTCTCAATCCATTTATGAGGAACATGAACTACAAGACTTAGAAGAAAGTTATACTTTACCTGAAAATTATGAAGACCAGGCTCAACTTGTCTTTGATGCACACAAAGGTGGGTCTCATCAATCTTAGGAATAGAGTATCTTTAGTGCTCTTAGTCTTGTTTTATTTATATTTATATTTATATTTATATTTATATATATCCTTGTCTGTTCATTCTAAACCTGAAATAATGTACTTGTGTTTCATTCTACTTTGTTGCTATCATTTAGAACCCGTATATGCGATTTCTTGTCATCCAACCTTACCTTATGTCGTTTCTGGAGGAGGGGACGATGAAAGTTATGTTTGGAATATACAGACAGGTCAACTTCTTCATTCACAAACAAAAACGCATACAGATTCTGTCGTCTGTGTGAGTTTCAATTTCGATGCTCAATATTATGCTACAGGAGGAATGGATCGTTTGGTGATCATATATGAAGTCACCAATGGTCAACAAGTAGCCACGTTTGAGGCCAGCGATGAAATCCTTGTATGTCAGAAACACCTTTTCATTTCATTTTTTTTTTAAGTAGTATTTGAAAATTGCTCCAACTATGAAAGGAAATTCTATGTACTTCACTTTCTTTCTCTCTTGTAAAATAGGATTGTTTTTTTTTTTTAAAAAAAAAAGAAACCCCCCTTCTTTTTATCTTATTTTAGTGGTTAGATTGGCATCCGAAAGGTAATGTGTTAGTTTGTGGAACCAACGATGGTCAACTTTGGTTATGGAACGTAATCACTCAAGCTTTAATGCAAGTGTTTCATGGTATTCATCGATCTGCTGTAAATTGTGGTCAATTTACTCCAAACGGTAAACAAATTATTTCGGGGAGTGAAGATGGGAGTTTGGTTTTATGGGATCCACACACAGCTCAACCTGTATTTAAATTTACTCATCAAAATCATCGATGGTTTGATAAAGAAGAAAGTATCACTGCTTTGAAAGTACATCCCAATCATACCATGGTCGTAGTAGGTGGGAGTCAAGGACAAGTCAAGTTAGTGCATTTGCAAAATGGCCAGGTATCCAAAAAAATATTGTTACTTTATCTTTCTTTTCTTTAAATAGTTTTTCTTTTTTTTACTAGAGTGTGCAAATATGCATTGTACTTTCCACTACACACTTGTCATTTCGATCTTAACATATGTTTCCTCCTTGATTATATATATATATATATATATCCTTTCCCATATACTTTACTTGTAGATACTTAGCTCTTTCAATACACACACAATGTCTATTGAATCTATTCGTTTTTCTTCGACATTGCCTTTTGCTGCCATTGCCTCAGTTGATGCCAATGTTACCATCTTAGATCTTCAGCATACCTCTTTTCGCTGTCATTTATCTCATCCTGAAGCTGTCACTGCATTGGAATGGGTTACAATTCCGAGTTCTTCGTCCTCTAATACTTTTTTAATTTCAACTTGTGTAGATGGCATGGTGAGAGCATGGGATACTAGAACGGGTAGTTTACTTAAAACGTGGTCAGGTCATTTACAACCTATTCTTTGTCTTTCTATCCATTCAGCAGAAGGTAAAATCATTACTGGTAGCGATGATGGAACTTGTAGAGTTTTTTCGTTATCAGATATTCCCAATTAATTCACATCTTCTAAAACTTTTTTTTTATGCCATTTTATCTGGGGGTACCAAACTCAAGCAGTGAAATTTTTGCAGTTGAAACTTTTTTTTAAAAAAAATACATTTCTTCAGTAGTTTTCTGTCATTTCCTTATTTTTTTTTTAATGAACTTTACCTTCTTTTTCTACTTTGTATGAGTACAATTCTTTTGTGCAATTTTTGAGAATTTTTAAAACTTAAATTCTTAGATGAAAATACATAAAAAAAAAATCGATCAAACAAGACTTTTTTGATTCTCCACTTATACTTTCACTTTTTTTTAGTTTATGCGTAATAGAATTGTTTTAATTTAGACTTACTAAATAAAGATATATTTATATATTTCGACTCTCGAAAATTTGATTTCATTTTTTAAATTTTACAATTTACGTATCCTTCTCTCCCAAAAGTGTTTTTAAACATAGATATTTCATAAGGAACGTAATTCATTACATCCGTACAATTTTTTTTTTCTTCTAGGTCCATTTTTAAGTTTCTCTACAACGAGAACCAGTACTCTGTGATATTAAAAAATTAAATCAGGTAAGTTTGATCCTCTTGCAGTAAAAAATGGACAGTTTACGATACGATACGACTGCTTCTACAGCTTTTTTTTTTTTTTTTTTTTTTTTTAATGATTAACAAAAGTTACTTTTTTGAACCTACTTTGATGTAGATATAGAATTCATCTTTTCGTTTTTCATTAAATCCAATATAAATAGCATAAAAAGAATACTCATAGATATTTCTTTGAAGATTGAATGAGATCTTTTCTATCCCACAAAAAAATAAAGAAGGGAAAGAAACACTGGATACCGTTGATTTTAAATTCCTATCTTTTTGAAGGAATTTACATTAAACACTTTTACCTTCGGATTGTTCAGCTAGGTGCATTCACCATGCAAAGCCTTAAAGTCTTTTATAGGATTGTATTTAGATGGTCTGAACCTTTTAAAATTTTTTATTTTATATTAATTAATTCGTGAAATTTTAATTATAGATTATTTTGTTGAATTTTTTTTTCTTTTAGAATAAGATTCGTAACTAAATAAATATATATATATATTTGTTTGGCAAAAAAGAAAGTTTGAAAAGAATCCATGAATTTTACACTCTAGAAGGGAGTATAAGTAAATATATATATATATTCATAATTTAGGACTGGAAAGCCCTTTTTTATATAAAAAAAAAATAAACTAAAGAAACGATAAAAAAAGTGATGAACATTAATGGTTTACTTCTCTATTTTTTCACATGCATGAAAGACCAAGCAAATGGGTCATTAAAATTCATTTCCTTCTTTCCTATTAATTTTTGCTTCAAAGGAGGTGTTTGTCAGAAAAACATTTTTTATATTTTCAAAAATATAAGAATATTAATATTCAAAGGATTCGATTATTGAAAAATGACAGATGATCTTTTAATCAGGTAGCAAATTTCATACCATTCAAGTGAAAAGGGGCACGATATGAAAGATTTGAAATTTTTTATCGGAAATGAATAGGAATGGAAAAAATTGAAATATAAAAATTTATTTAATTAAACTGGGGACAAAAAAAAAAAAAAAATAGAAACTCGGTTTAAGAAAAAAATATGTATTTGAGTCATAAAAAGTCTTTCGGCATACAAAAGAAAATAAAAATGGTTTATGATTGTTCATCAATGAAAAAAATATTCACTTTAAAAATTAAAAAAGTTACGAAGGAAATAAATTTACAAAAGTCAGAAATAGATTTTAAGGATACGTAGTGGATCTCTTGTTTGAGAAAATTAGGAATTTTCACAAATTATGAAAAAAAATGGAATAGTACGGTATTTTTTATATTAAGTATATATTAAGTATATCGGCAAAGAATCTGATTTTATAATTTTTCAACACTGCTTTCATAATTTTCCACCATTAAAAACAGATGAAGCTAAAAATTTCGTTCTACAAAAAAAAAAAAAAAAATTCTTTACAGCCTGCTTTGGAACTTTCATTGTACTGCTTCTTTGACTTTATCTTTTGCTTCCATGATTTTGCCAAGTCGGTCATGCATATTTTTTTCTGATTTGGTGAGTTTACCACTATAGTAAAGACCGCCCAAGGCAATCATCATACCAGCTAAATTATTTAAATATATATGTTAAAATAAATAAAAAAGTATTTAAAAGAGAAAAAGTGTGAAAATGCGAGAATATTTCAATTTTTTAACTTTAAAAAATTTCATTTCTTAAAAACAGTGTCATTGGTGGAAAAAAAAAAAAATTAAAGAAAAGAAAAAAAAAAAAAAAAATGAAGTCCTTTATCTAGTTTTTAGTCAACAATTCAAGTATTAAAAAACAACAATAGAGATTTTTCAGTAGAGCATTAAGAAATAGAATTAAAATTAAAAAAAAAAAAAAAGCATACATAAACCCAAGTACAATCTGGTTCTAGGATGTAAAGAGCGATAAGACTCCAGGAATGTTTTTGATGGGAGTGGATCCAAAGGGGGAGGAGGTGTATAAGGAGCCATTCTTAACTTTATTGATGATAGGTATCTAAAAAAAAAAAAAAAAAAAAAAAAATGAAATTTACTGTATTCTATGTTCTTTAAATTTCATTCATATATGGACAAATAAAAAAAAAAACTTTTTTATTTTTCAAATTCAGTGAATTAATTTTTAAATCGAATTTACAAGTACAAAAGAGAAGATATAAAAAACTTCTCCATGTAAGGAATGGAATGGAAAGGGACGTACTCTAATTGATAGATAAAATGGATTTATATTTTACTTAAATCGAAGTCAGATCAAAAGATATCTGGGTAAGATTTTTTTTTTTTTTTTTTTTTCTTTTAAAAAATAAAAAAAAATGAAAAAAAAACAAATAGAAGAAAGATGGAAGAGTAAAAAATCAGAATAAAACGAAGGATTCAGTGTGTATTTTTTTTTTAATATGTTTTTTTGGTATAAAGATCAATTTCCTTCTTTTCCACTCTTTCTTCTTGTTTTTCGTTTCTTTTCTCTCCCTCTCTTGTACCTTTCAATTTTTAAATTAGATTTGAAGAAGAAAAAGAAAAAAGAAAATAAAAAGGTAAAATCAAATATTTGATAGAATTCCAAAAATAAAAAAATAAAAAAAAAAATAAAAAGGAAGAGGAGAAGAAAACAAGATGATTGGGAGTGTGGAAGTGAAAATGAAGGGGAGGGTAGGCACAAATTGAACTAAGCCTCTTAATTTTTAATAAATTAAAAATTATTATTATTATTATTATTATTTAAATAATTACTTTACTGGGTTATTTAGTTATATTTGGTTAAAGTAGAAATAATTCACGTGGGGTCTTAAAAAAGAAGAGGTGGATGGATTTATGCATGGCATTCATTCATTCAGCAAAAAAGTGTACAAACCTAATACTAAATCTTACAACTTACTTACTACCTACCTTTGATCTAATATACATAAGTTTTAATTAAATTTATTGATTTTATCGTTTCTTTTCCATTGTTAGTAAAATTAGAATTTTTCTTTTAAGCAATACAAATACCAACTTTATTCTTCTTCGTTTTCTTCTACATTTCCATGTGATGGATGAGTGGAAGGAAGGGATGATTGATAATTGTGTTGTTCTTTCTTTCTATCTACTTTAAAAAAAAAAAAAAAAAAAGAAGGAAGTTTGTTATATTTTTCTGTTTTAATATTAACACAACTTACATTTATAAACATTTATATAAGAATTAAATGGATCAGTAAAACAAACAAAAATTCATTTTCACTGATCCCTTCCTTTTAGCATTAAAAGAATTTAGAATCATCATGCCTCAATCCATTGTACTGCAAGGTATATCTTATTAGACTTTATCAAATTTATTCAATACCGAATAATACTCTACTAGTGAATAAGACACAAATGCATATGAAAGAATTTATTTGATTGATTGATTTTTAAATACTCAGAAATGATAGAATGATAAGGTTATTAAATTAACACGTAGAAAACTCTTTTTTTTTTTTTTTTTTTTTTTTTAAATGATAAAGAAAAATCATTAGTTATCCTTCTCACAGAATGAAAAATGAAAAAAAAAAAAAAAAAAAAAAAAAAAAAAAAAAAAAAAAAAAAAGTAAATAGAAACACACTCACTTTAGTCTGTTTTCTTTTCTTTTCTTTTCTTTTTTCTTTTAATACTTTGATCTCGTTGTTTACTTTATCTTGTTCATGGACGATGAGAATTTTTTTTCAAAAATGTATTAACTAATATTCAATATTTTATTTTTTATTTTTATCGAACCCGTGTTTCCATCAAGTTGGTCAGTGTGGTAATCAGGTATTTCATTATTTTCTTATACTTTTTACATAAATTTGATTAAATTAAATAGAACGATTTCATAAGAAGGAAATTTGGTAGACATAAAACTATGTTTGTGAATATTTTATACATACCTTCATCTTCTAACAAAAAGGATTTTTTTTTTAGATTGGCTCTAGGTTTTGGGGAAAAGCTGTCCGAGAACATGCACAGCAAAACCCAAATGCTATTTACGATGAATCCATGTCAACGTTTTTTAAAAATATCCAATATAAGTAGGTTCATTTGACTTCTATTAGCACTTTTTCTCATTACTTTATAAATAAATAAATAAATAAATAAAATAAATGTCTATCGATTTTTAAAATTATTTACGATATTGTTTTCTAATCTTAAAATTAAATGTCACACAAAATTCTTTCATCTACTTCACTTTATATCGTTTTACATTGTATCGCTTACATACATACATATTATCATTTGAAGAAAATCCAAAAAAATATCTCTTCCTTTAGGTTCTGGTAAAAATCAGATTCATTCTCTTGAAGCCAGGGTATGCAGAATTTAACTTTTCGAATTTACACATCGATACTATTGATTTAAAATTTTAAATTGAATGTAAATTAAATGTAATTTGAATTGATTTAAAATTTTATTATAAATGTATGGATACTTATTTAGTCGATTCTAGTAGATATGGAAGAAGGTGTACTAAATAGCATTCGTTCATTACCGATTCATGAACTCTTTCCAAGCCCTCATCAATACATTCATTCCAATGCAGGATCTGGAAATAATTGGTCTGTAGGTTACATGACCTATGGACCTATGTTCAAGGAAACTATTTTACAAAGTCTTCATAAAGAAATGGAGCAATGTGATCAACTTCAATCGTTTTTTTTAATTCATGCCTTAGGAGGAGGGACTGGAAGTGGACTGGGAAGCTACATTGCTGAACTTCTTAAAGAAGAGTTTCCCGATGTGATTAAATTGAGTATGTGTTTAATCCCTTCGGATGACGATGATGTGGTGACCTCTCCTTACAACACATTGCTTTCACTAAATAAACTAAGCGAATCCATGGATGTGATCTTACCTATTGAAAACCAAAAACTTGCATCTTTCCTTTCTCCTACAATCCAAAACATATCCAGTGCTTCAACCTATTCAAATCCAAAAAATTTACTTTCAAATCCAAAGAAAGTTGGGTTCGACACAATGAACGATATTGTGACTGATGTCATGTTGCACTTAACTAGGTAAAGGAAGGGTATACTTATATAAAAATATTTCTTTGTTTATTTATTGAGTAAGAAAATCCACTTCATTTAAGAGAACCAAAAAAAAGATATAGAAAAAAAGATTCTGAACTATCTTAGACTCTTCCCCAATGTAGAGTGATCTTGCGACTAGGACAACGATTTCATTGTTTAAAAAAAGAAAAAAGAAAAAAAAAAGGCACATTTTTATATTTTTTAAATATGGGCTCACCCACTCCAATCCTAATTTTTTTATTCATGAACGATTCACTTATAGTTCCATGCGTTTTCCTGGTGCCTTAAATGTTGATATCAATGAAATTAACACCAACTTAGTTCCATTTCCAAAATTAAATTATTTAATTAGCAGTGTTTCTTATTCTAAAACAATCCCTTCCTCCACGACCACAACCCCCCAAATTGACACATTGTTTTCTGAAGTTTTTCATAGGCGATCTCAACTTCTATTGGCAGACCCAAAAGCTGACACGTAAATTCCCCCCTCCCTCTGCTTTGTTTAAAGTAAAGAATCATAAAATTAATGAATATCTATAAATTACTATTTTTAAACTGTTCATTCTAATGAAAGAAGATTTTTTCCTTTTTTATTTCACTTGTCTTTCTAGTTATTTAGCTTGTGCATTAATTTCACGTGGGTCTTTACCTATTACAGATTTACGTAGAAACATCACTAAATTACAAAAACAATTATCCTTTGTTTGGTGGAATCAAGGTGGTTGGAAAACCGGTATGTGCCAAGTTCCTCCATTAAATCAAACATTAGGGTTATTGTGTTTAGCCAATAATTGTTGTATGCTTCATCCATTGCAGCATTTAAAAAACAAGTTCATGAAATTGTATACGCGTAAGGTATGTTACGATCAGAGCATGAATATGAGTCTCTGTTGTTGTTTTTCTAAATAACTTTTGATATTCATCTACATTAAGAAAAAAAAAATTATTCCATTCTTAAAGTATGAATTTATTGACTCCCTTTTTTTTCCATGTCTTCTTTTTGAATTCTTTCTTATATTTATATATATATTTCTTTTATAATCTGTGATCTTCTATAAATTAGGCAAATCTACACCATTACACAAAAAACATGGATCCTCATGATTTTGATTGTGCTGTTGAATCTTTGCTAGAAACTATTGAAGGCTACAGTATGTGGCAAGGGGCAACAGAACATCCTCAATTACATCCAAACGGAAATTGGGAAACCTGGACTCGTCAGCATTTATTTAAATAGGTAAAATTTAAAGTCCCTTTATAATTTAGGAATTTAAGCTTGATTTTTTCTTAGATTTTCTTGCACTAAAAATATTTTATATACATGATGAGTTTTTTTTTTTTTCATGGAATAAATCAGTAGATAATCGGAACATAAACCCTCACTATATATAAATATTGCAAAGCAATAGTTTGTCTAAATTTTATTATAATTTTAAACCATGAATTCATATCATAGAAATTTTTTAAATTTTTAAACATACTTAATTGTTTCCTATAAAAACGATTTTTTTTTTAAAAGTGACAGTTATAAGTAGATCTTTTCTTTTCCTTTCGAATCCCAAACTTTTTATTTAAACTTTATTTTTCTTAGCTCTAAAAATTAAACTACATAATTTTAATCCAAAGGAAAAAGATTATCTATATATATATATATGTCGATAAAGTGTTAGCGTTTTTTTGAAGTAAATTTTGTACGAAATATACCCTATAACCTAAGAACATAAATACAGATTAATCTTCTACAGCGCGTCTAACCCTCCCTCCCCTCTTCACTCCTCTGCTTTTCTCCCCTCCACCAACGATAGTAACCACAAAAACGAAACTTTATTGTGAAGAAGAGGCTTTCTGAGATAAAGATAAGCGAAAATAAAAGAAATAGTGAACGTCATTGTAACAATAAAGGGGAGGGGGGGGTTAGATAGAGTGGAAGGATGTTGAGCTATCTTAACTACCTAATGTTACGCTGTCTTATTTAGAAATTCTTCGTCTCAGAATTTTAAAAGTAAGCCAAAACCTTTCATTTTTTCTTTAAATCAAGCCTGTCCCGAAAAAACAATTGAAATGCAATTAAAAGAGGTAAAATGATTTTAAAAATATATAGATACATAAATAGGGGAATATAGTGAGTTTGGATAACAAAACCGAGTCAGAAAATGTGTGGAAAGTGAACATGAAAATAGAAAATGTAACGCAGAAAGTCCTCTTCATTTAAATGAAGGTTTCTTAGTGTTATAGGGCTTCCACGGGTGTATTCAGCGTGGTCGATTGTGTTCATTAACCTTATAAAAACAAAAAAAAATTAAAAAAAATTACTGGAGGTTTTCCTCCTAATGAGTCATTTAATGTTTCAAAATAAAATAAAGTAAGACTATTACATAAATAGAAGTCATTGAGAAAAAAAAAAAAACTATTGATATGACCTTTGATAAGTGATGTCGTGTTCTCTTGACGTATTTAAAAAATGAGTTTCTTTTTTGGAATGTTTTTAATTTATGTATTTTGTTCTCATTTATTATTATTCTATAATCTATTAAATTTACTTAGTTTTACTATGTTACTAGGTGCTTTAGTTTATTTACTTTTTACTTTTTCTTATATTACTAATCTTCGTATTTTTTTAATAAGCGTTTGTTTTCAATAAGAGTTTGGGTTAGAAAACCCATATTTTTCATCTATTAAAACATAGTTTCACCTTCCAAAAATATTTTATAGAAAAAGTCATAACTATTTAAATTTTTTTCGGTTTTATTTTCTAACTTTTCAAGAGCATCTTATTTTTATATTTATGTTGTAGTGTAAATAATGAAGAAAGAATTATAATAAAAGCTTTTTTCCAATCGTTTAAGATTCGAAATATACAATTTAAATTGAGGGAAAGAAGTACTTTTTTGCTCTACCTTTGGCTCGTATTGCCCATCCTCTTAATTGTTCAAATTTACATTAAAATAAAGGCTTTTGGTCAAAGCTTAAAAACTTCATTGATTCTGAAAATCAATAATGCATCTTACTTAACAAGGTGAGTTTGCTTTTAGGCACACCATCTGCCTCATGACGAGACTTTTGCCTCTAACGTCAATGTTTCTTGGAAAATGAGTGAAACGAATAAAACAAACTAAACGCAATAATTCAAAAAAAAAAAAAAAAAAAAAAAAAAATCATGACCCAAACCTTAAAAAGTTTTTGACTATGAATCCCACTACTAAACAACTTCACCACTCAGTTCATATTAATTTTCCAAATGTTTCCTTTGTAAATATATATATCTATCATAAAATCTTATTTTACATTCAAATTATTCAAAGTGAGGGTATGTCAGGTTGGGTCTAATTAAGAAAAACCGCAAACTTTAAAAAAATAAAAAATAAAATAAAAAAGTTACAACTTTCAAAGCCATGGTTGTCTACTTATAGTTACATTTAGTTTTGCTTAAATTAAAATCTAAAAGAAAAATTTACTACCTTAAAAAAGTAAGTAACATTTCCAATGGAGATTCTGGGTGGATATCTAAGTTATTCGAACTTTTATCAAAATAAGAAGTAGTTGTTAATGATAATAATAAAACACATTGTTTTACAATTGCTTTAGAAGAAAATAGAAATTAACTGCTTGAGTCTCCTTCTTCAAACTTTTTCTATTTTTTTTTTTTTTTTTGACTTGAATGAAGAGAGTAGAGAAGTTCCAGTTGATACTAATTTACTTATCTGTTGTTTTTTTTCTTTTTCTTCTTCTAATCTTCATTCCTTTTCACTGATGAGAATTGTGCATGTAACTCATTGGAGGGGAACAAAAGCGGCTTTCAATCTCTCCTACTTCTTTCAATTGAAGGAACAAAGACAAGTGAATAGATTTGTCTCAAACTTACCTCATCCCTCTTCTCCTTGTTGCTTGTTTCACAACTTTCAAGAGAAGAAGCCTCTTAAATTAAAGGTTTCATCCTCCCTTTTTCAGCATTTCAAAACGCCTACTTTGATCCGTATTTTTCTTTCGAAATTCATTTCATTCGTTCAACCAAAAAGTAAAGAAAAGGTTGCAAATAAGGACAAAATGGATTAAGTCGATACTTTATGCTACTTTAAGTGAAATTTTAAATGGATATAGATATATATAAAAATAAAATAATGGCTTTAGCATTCATTATATTGGATTTTTTTTTTTTTTTTTTTTTTTTTTGGAATTTTGGTAGAAAGTAGTCTTTTCTTATTTCTTTTTTCATGTATGTAATTTTAAGAAAAAAAGTTTCGTCACCTAACATGGATATATTTGGAAACTCGGAATTTCGTTTTTCTATGTTCACACACTTAATTTATTTTTTCCTGTGCTTAATTCTTTTTACCTGAACAAAAGGTTTGTGACTAGCTACAACCGGTTTGACCAGACCACCCCTTTTTAGTTTGAATAAATTTATTTTTGTTAAATCATTTATTCTCTCTCTTTCTATTGATTGATTGATTTGTATGTAGGTAACCCCGTTTTCTGAACTATTTAGTCTTTCTCTACGACCAGTGACTTTTTTTCTTCGTTCTTTGTGTCTCATTGGCCGCCTTTCTTAGTTCAACGTCAACGATCTACTTCGATGTGTCCTCTTCCTGAAACCATTCCTAACCCTCTTCCTATGGATGAGGACACACCGTCTTCTAATTTATTTCGACCTAGACCCCCTACCATTAATACTCGAGACACGTTTAATTCTGAACCTTTTATAAGTACTATGTCTACGGTCGATGTGTCTCTTTATTCGGTCACGGCGTCTAATACTATTCAAAGAACTGGATCGGGATTAACTACACCTACTCATCGGTATATGGAAACCTTAGTGTGCGCTAGAGAAACTGCGAAGTTCATGGGTACTTAAACCTTGGAGATTGTGTATTCATTTAAAATTAAAATTGATGACTTAGTATGCATACTAAGAATCAACCTTGTCTATCCTTCTGTCTCTCTCTCTCTTACTTACTTTTTTTTTTTTTTTTAGCACTAAAGAAATTCTTCATTTTATCATTAGACCCTTCGTATTTTTGATACTAAGCAATTCTACACACTATTTGAAATTCTCATGGATCCTATCATTTTAAAAAAGTATAGGTAAAGCACGCCTTAGAATTGGCGTACCCAAAAACGTGATGATCGTCACTAAATTTCATGATCCTCAGCTTGTTACCAAAACTAAAGAAGTCACCTTATGGCTCATTGATACCCTATGTGATCATGAAGGAGCCTCGTGTACAGTGTAATGCCTGCCTAGTTGTACCCATTGGGGCGCCTATCTCCTTTTTTTTTTTTTTTTTTCTTTCAAAATAAAAAACAATATCCGTTTGTAAATTTGTAAATTTGTAGCTTTACGGTTCCTTTTTTATTCGCAAACCCATTCTTAATTTGCGTTACAAATTTTTATTCCACCTACTAATCTATCTATCTATCTATAAATTCTAAAAAAAAAAAAAAAAAAAAAAAACATTTTATAATCCAAAGCTGACGCAACCTTTAAAAATACAAAATAAACTAATTTAACAAAGGAGGACGACAGATGATATTTAAGCAGCAAAAAAAAAAAAAAAAAAAAAAAAAAACACATACTTAGGTATGTAGATGAACGCATGCAGGATCATTTAGGTTTTGGGTATTCCGATTTAATTGCTGCATCGACGTTGTATGAACAACACATTATGTTTTGGACACCCGAGCTATGTGCAATACAACCCGATTTATTTGATGTAGTCATCACGTTAGGTGGTGATGGAACAGTGTTATACACTTCTTGGTTATTCCAAAAGCATGTACCCCCGGTTATACCCTTTCATTTAGGTTGGTTGGTTGGTTTGTTTTTTCTCTCTTCCTCTTTTTTTTAAGATGAATCTGCTCTTTTCCTTCTCTTATATATATATATATATATTACAATAGAGTATCTATGTTTACTATTTATTTTCTAAAAAGTGTCTCTACCCACTTTACTAATCACCCTATTTTTTTAATTTAAAAAAAAAAAAAACGTCTATTTCTTTATTTTTTTGGTATTGATTTCGATGTATGAAGGCTCGTTAGGATTTTTGACTGTGTTTGATTTCACGTCCTATCCTCATTTATTAAAACATATATTTTATCAAGAATTAATTGTGAACACACATATGCGATTGGATTGTACGATTTATCGAAATCCGAAACCACAACCTACATCTCCTTGCCATGTTTTTGATTCACCGGATTCCAATGTGACGATGACCATGACCCCCACGCTCTCGAGCATGGTACCTTGGAAAGCTAGAAAAGAAGAATCGTTTCAAGTACTGAATGAGTTGGTGGTAGACCGAGGTCCGTCAGCTTACATGGGTCAATTAGAATTATTTGGTGATGAGAATCATTTAACCACGGTTCAAGCAGATGGGTTAGTCGTCTCTACACCCACTGGCTCTACGGCATACTCGGTATTTTTTTATTTTATTTTTTTTTTTTAATGTTTAAATTTTGTTTTCTTTACCATCCTCTCACTTCAAAATGCCATTAACTCACTTTCATTTATTTCTTTTTTTTTTTTTTTCGTTACGTGGGTTGTATTGTTATGTATATGTATAGCTTTCAGCAGGGGGAAGTCTCGTTCATCCTCAAGTGTCTGCATTGTTAGTGACTCCCATTTGTCCTCATACCTTATCGTTTCGTTCTATGTTAGTACCTGATTCAATGGACTTACGTATTTGTGTACCACCCACTTCCAGAAGTACTGCATGGGTATTTTTCTTTTCTTTGTTTCTAAATCATAGACTCAGTGTCATTGTTACTTAAAAAAAAAAAAAAAAAATTTGTGTCTAAAAAAAACTTAAAAATCAATCCATCAAGAATAGGTTTTGCCCCTCACAAAATACTATAAAACCCATTTTTTTGATTAAGTTGGTTCATGTTATTATTATTATTATTTTTAATTCTTTAAACGTAGGCTTCTTTTGATGGTCGTAATCGAGTTGAATTGAAACAAGGTGATTTTATTGTTGTTTCTTCTTCTAAACATCCCTTTCCTACTGTGTGTCGTGAAAATCAATCCAATGATTGGTTTCATAGCTTAACACGTTGTTTAAAATGGAATGAACGTCGTCGTCAATTAGCTTTTCATGATGCTAACCATAGTTGTGATTCAAATTAAATAGTATTTTTATGATATTTAATACTAATATAAAAAAATAAAAGAAGAATTGGGGATGGTGTCATTGTCTTTCACTTTCTTTTTCCATCTATCTTAGGTAAAAGGATAAAAGAGGAAAAGATGATCCCCCCCTCCCCCTTCCCCTTCTTATAATTTTTTGATTTCTTTCTTTCTTTTTAATAATAATGATGATGATGATTTTAAATACATAGCAATACATTTTATTATTACATGTCTGTTCTGTTCTGTTCTGTTCTGTTCTGTTCTTTTGAAAAAACCAAAAAATTATAAGAAGGGGA
>JADGJU010000081.1:0-17800 GCA_026937265.1 Coelomomyces lativittatus
TTTCTTCGTGATAATAAAAACTTTGATGAATAGAATGAGAAAAAAAAAAAAAGAAAAAAGAAAAATTTGGCCACAAACTTTTTTGGGCATTCAAAGAAAAAAAAACATCGATTTTTCTTTTTGCTTTTCTGTCAAATATACTAACAATATTTATAAATTTTTATAAGTACTACTTATTCCGAGTGAATTTTATTTTCTAACTTAACCAATTTCGGTAAATTTATATATATATAAAGGAGGGAAGAGAGGGCAAAAGAGTTGAATTCATGCATTCATATTTGATTTTGTCATCCAACTTGCATTTTTAAAAAATAATAATACTTGTAATTGTCTTTAAAGGAAAAAAGAAAAGAGAAGGTCAGTTTCGAAATGAACATACTTCAATTCTCTAAGGGAAAGGATACTTTTGAATGGTAAAAATCTTGTAAATCAAATAGTGCCGAACTTTTTAAAAAAATGATCCTCTCTCTCCTTTTTCTTAAAAGTGAAAAATCTTTTGTGTTTGAACAGTGGAAATGACGCTCCTACTCACAAAAACGTCAAGCAAGTTGACAACCTGTGGAAGAAGTGAAATTGTCTTTTGTTTTTTTCTCCCTCTCCATTTCTCTTTAAGTAGACACTAAACTTAAAAGGGCATCTTGTAGGCTATTAAAAACGTAAGTGAATTTGAAGTATAGAGTATGTCCACAATAACTTTCCCTTTTAAGTTCACAAGTATCTATTTCGATGATAAATTATATATATATATAATTTCGTGTATAAGGTGAAAAGAAAAGAAAAGAAAAGAAAAGAAAAGAAAAGAAAAAGAAAAAGAAAAATAGTTCAACAGGTAGCAGGAAATTTTAAACAAACAATGACAGTCATTCGATGCGTATTTAACAAAATAATGAGTAAATTCTTTTAGAGAAATTTTACTGGCCAGTTGTTTAGTATACATAAAACATAAGTTAATGTTCCCTACGGAAATATGTAATTAAAAAAAGGAGGTATGTATAAATGCTATTTGAAATAATATAAAATAAAAACAGTACATATCTCTCTATCTAAAAAAGTACAGGGTACATGAGAAAAGTTAAAAATGAAAAGGAATATAGAATAAAGAGGAAAATAAGACGTCATTTCCCTACTAATTTTTCTTTTTCTCTGGCTTCCGTAAGTTTTTTTTCAACATCTTCAAATTTATCTTGCTTTACTGCATACATTGAATACGTATCTACAGAAAAAACAATAATTCCAAAAACATATGTAACCGTGTGTAAAGTTAAAAAATAGCCTATGATGATGGCCCCTCCTAGTTCTTTTTCTCTTTTTCTTTCTTTTTTTTTTAAAAAAAATCTAAAAGAGTTGAAAGTTGAAAATTTTAATTTAAAAAAAAAAAAAAAAAAAAACGATTCCTGAGTACATACAAATCCCAATAGCAAAAGTAACCAAGCTCAGTCCTATAATACTGTTAGAAAAGCGGAACGGTCGTCTTTGTACTGAGGAAGGGTTCTGAGATGTATGTAAAATTTCACTCCGCATTATTTTATAACCTTACAAAAGTACGTATTCAAGTAGAATAAAAAAGGTCTTTGTTTATTTTTTTAAAAGATACAAAACTACTCTAAAATGCCTTTTTTTTTTTTTTTTTTTTTCTTCTTCTTCTTCTCCAATGAAAAGGATATCAACCTAAACTTAAAAAAAAGATAAAAGAAAAAAGAAAAAAGAATTGTAATCCTAGGAAGCTTTATTGCTTTTCGTTTTTCTTTTTTTTTTTTCTTTTTTACTCATCATATCCTAAAGAGAAATGAGATACCATAAAAATTTACAATCTAAAATAGATTTTATTAATTGATCGGTTTTTGAATTTTTTAACCTTTTGTCTTTCTTTCTCTCTCTCTCTTCTTCCAAACCATCATCACATGATGTTATTATTATTATTATCATCATTTAGCTTCATTCATTTATTCTTCTTTTTTTCTTTTTTAAATCTTTAAACTAACTTAATACCTTTAATCAAGTGAATGAAGAGGAGGAACAAATACTAGAATAATTGTAATAATTTTAAAAATAAATAAAAAATATAATAACAAAAAAATAGTTAGATGGAGAAGTGAAAAAGAAAAGGAACTAACTTTTATTTCAGTTGAAACGAAGGTTAGATGTATGAATTCCAAAATTTCTTAACACTATTAAGGAGCTTTCTTCGTGATAATAAAAACTTTGATGAATAGAATGAGAAAAAAAAAAAAAGAAGAAAAAGAAAAAGTAACGGAAACAGAAAAAAAAAAAAAAAAAAAAAAAACATCATGGTAGCATTCTAAAAATATATATACTATAAGTTTCACAGGTGAAAAAAAATTAGTCATTTTTGAGGAATATCGTATTGCATTAAAATTTAAAAAAAGAAAAGGAACCAATCAACCATTTATATAAAGCAAAAGTTACTTGAGTAAAATGAGAACAATAAACTCTACAACAAGGAGAAAAAAAAAATTAAACGCGATATTTTTAAAAGCAAAAAAAAAAAAAAAGGAAGAAAATGCTAAGCATCTAGGTATATTAAATGTTGAACGTATTCAATTCAATACGTCTTTTCAAGACTCTCAACCTCATCGTTGGGGAAATGAACGGATTTTAAAATTCAAAAATAGCAAAAAAATAAAAAATCCTGCATTTTTTTAACATGCTTCAAAAACTAACGTCTATCGCATATTTATCAAACATTTAATTCATTAGCTTCTCAATTGTAACATACCTTCGCTCCTATATTCGAACACATAAAAAATAAAAAATAAAGAAAAAATAGTAGATGCGAAATTGAAAAAAATATAATGGTTGATGAAATAATACTAATGAAACCATTCAATTATTCACATGGGAATAAGTCAGTCTAGTACGAAGTGAGGGCAAAGCTGAAGGGTGATTGAACATTAGCAGTATAGTATTTTGAATAGAATAACTTTCAATAAATAAAGGAATTTGTGACATTGATGAAATACATTGAATAAATGGAGGATGACAGTTGAAGTAATCGATTTAATAATAATAATAAGAAGAAGAAGAATCATCAACATTAAAAAAAGTATAATACAGAGTATAGAACTTTGAGGGAATTGGTCAGAGGGGCCTGTCCTAAATGTATTTGGATCGAGGCTCAATATTCATTATTTTAGGATAAATCCACCTGGCATTCCTTTTTTAAGGTTTACAAACTTTTATTTCCATGTTTGGGATTAAAGTTGTATTGCAAATCTACTAATAAAAATGAAAATGGGTTTTTTAAATATTTAAGCTTTAATCGTTCGCTTACTGAATTTCTCCCTGAATGATTCACTAATGCACATATTCTTCTCCTGTTTCAATTCTAATGAAAATTTTCTAAAAAGAAGAAAGTAAGAATTTTTAATTCTAATTAGGTTTGGAAGAAGAAGAAGAGTTTCCATAAAATAACTATTTCCAAATAGAAATTTGGAAAGGAAATACCGTTAAATTTGCAACGAGGGTGGATTTGGTGTAAAATATAATATTCAGATATAACATAATATAAAAGATATAATATAATATTCATTATACTACATCATACTACAATATTTTTATCGAACATTAATTCACGAAAAGGTTTAAAAAAAAAAAAAAAAAAGAGAGACTCTTAAATTAATAAATATATATCGAGTTTCTAGAAAATTAAACACAAAAATTAAAGAGAGGTGAGTTAGAGTGTACATCCTAATAATACGTTATCAATCAGTCGGATGGAATCTACCCGAACAGCAGCACATAGCACAGCACCATCACTCTCAATTTTTTTAACCTTGGATAAATTCTGTGGAGATCCAAGATGTACATACTCGGTGGTCAAACCTCGCTGTTTTGCCAACATCGATTGGACAACAGAAATTAGACGAAGTCCATCATTTACATTATGTTTTTCAAAAAATTCTTGAGCAGTAAACAATGCTTTAGACAATGCAAGTGCAATCGTTCTTTGTTGAGTAGTCAAGTATCGATTACGACTAGACATAGCCAATCCATCTGTTTCCCGTACAGTGGGTCCCACATACATGACCACACGCAAACAGAGTTCACTAAGTAGGGTTCTAATCACAATACATTGCTGAACATCTTTCTGTCCAAAGATAACAACATCAGGTTCTACACAATTTAATAATTTGGTAACAATCGTACATACACCTTTAAAAAAATGTGGACGTATTTCACCTTCCAAGCATTGTGAGAGTTCATTCACATTCACATATGCACTGCTGGGTAATGAAGGGTACATGGATCGTACAGAAGGAGCAAACACATAAGGTTGATACGGTTGTAACAATCTCAAATCCTCGACGAATGTTCTTGGATACTGATCCAAATCTTCGTTTGGAGCGAATTGCGTTGGATTAACAAAAATAGACACCACCACCACGTCTGCTTTCGTTTTCGCTAGTTTAACTAGACTTAAATGACCTTCATGCAGTGCACCCATGGTGGGAACGAAAGCAATTTTCTGATTTTGTGACCTTGACTCATCACGTAACTTCCGCATTTCTTGGATCGTGTAGTACATAATTGGTGGAGATGTCTCCATTTCTGTAGATAAATATCAATTTTTTATGAAATGCTACTAGCCAAGCGGAAAAAAATAAAAAAGAATAAGAAGGTGATCAGTTCTGATACTAGTATGTCGATTCCTTTAGGATAGAATCAATTTGATTTGTAAATTTATGGAGAGGTAAAAGTACTTATATATATAGTAGAAAAAACAAAAACAAAAAAATCATTGTTTCTTTCTTTATGTAATAAAACCACCATTCCTACTAAAGCTTCTAGGTAAAAGGTTTAGGAAAATTTAGTAAAACGAACCTTTTTGTTTTTTATTTTTTAAGACTTATTAGTTTTGACGCTTTTTTCTGAGATTACGGTCACCACAATCAAAAGCCATAAATTGTAAATTTCGATGGTCAGCATAGCCTTCTGATGATTATAATATTCCAATATAAAACAAAACAAAAAAAAATACTTTCAGCATTAAAAAGGAATTCATTCTGGAAAAATTGCTTCTGGAACAGCTTGGTCATCATTGAAACCCTATGACTTCATTCTCTTATTTTTCAGATTGCCGAAAAAAAAAAAAATCGATTCTTCCTTTACTTTTTTGAAAGCGTTTTTAACAAATGTCAAGTAGAAAACTCTCTTCTTTGACGTAGTATAAGAAGAAAAAAGAGTTGAAATTTAAATACTTTGCCTTAATTTTTAATGATCTACTTTTCGATTCTTAATATAAACTTTAAAAACATGGATCACTATTAAAAGATTTTAATTTCTTCTTCTCTTTCTCTTCGCGGTAGTGTTTTCTTCTTTTTTTTTTTTTTACTCTAGAATGAAAACATTCATTCATATTGTTTAGGAAAGTGCTAAACTGAATTTAAACTTCACTTTTTCAAATAGAAGAATTTCTTAAGAAATATTCTAAACACCTTTGCTTAAAAACTATCCTGAATGTTTTCTCTTTTTGTTTTCTTTCATCATCGTCAAGTTTTTAATTTATCTATCAAACTAAAATCTCATTTAAAATGTTTTCTTCATTTCTAATCTCCATTTTTTTTTTTTTTTAAAGTTATGATTGAAAAAGGAAAAGAAAAAAATAATAATCAAACAATAACAGCAACTCATTCTTTGCTGGCGAACTACAAAAATGTGAAAGGCCATTTTTCATAGGCTAGCTTGTGTCTGTGCTTTTATTTATACTTAATTAAATTTAAAAAAAAGAAGAAAGAAAAAAAAAAACATCCCTTGCCTTTCAATTTAGGAAGTTGTACGATGTGTTGATAAGTATTTAGAGTCGTAGCTTTTCCTTTTTTTTCTTTTTTATTGAATCCCTTCAAAAAGTTTGGACTGACAAACTCCTTTTTTTTTTTTGCTAATAATAGCATTTCTATTATTACGCTTATCACCTTTTTTTTTTTTTGATTTAGCCGGTAAAGCTATACAACTCTTTAACTCTGTTGTTGCCAACGCCACGATATCCCGCATATATTCAATTGATCCATTCGGAAAAAAACCGAGGATATATGAAAAGAGTGGTAGTAAAGTATCTTATCCGTTTTAATTTTAAAAAAATATTCTTTTTTTCTTTTATTTTTTCATTTTATTTTCCTTTTCTTTTAAATTTAACTATCTTTCAAGATCATTTGCAACCAAAACCTTTCTTCTAGTATATTCTGAAATTTCCTTTCTTCTTTCTTTCTTTCATTTTTATTATCTATTTTTCGTTGTAAATTTTAATTTTTAAGTTTTATTTTTCGTTGTTGTTTTTTCACTTTGCGCAACTATTGAATGTTGCATAGAATTCCAATACTTACTCCTTTAAACCGTCAATGTTACAGTGATGCATATCATATAGTTCAAAAGGTTGCTTTTAAATTGAACCAAAACCCTAATGAGATCATTGAAACTACAGCGATATATAAAAAAACTCCATTAGCTCGTGACAATTCCTTCTTTTCTCATCCGTCTTCTACTTCCAAATGTAGATCATCATCCTCTTACACGACCCAAGAAGTTGAACAACGCGTTACTTTGCAACATCTTTGTTTGTCGTCACAAGTGAGTTGCCGACATGATTGTAAACACTGTGCTTGCGCTCGATTTAGTGCGTTCTGCAAAGTAAAAAATTTAACAAAAGAAGAGCTTCATTCTCAAATTCAATTTTTCCATACGGAAGGGATTCATCGTCATTCTACTACTACGGACCCCCTGGAACGTCCACTTTCTTTTTCATTGGCAAGTGTTTCTCTTCATGGTCAAGGAGAACCTTTGGACAACCCTGAATTATTCCCTTTTTTAAAAAAACTCCAATCAGATTTTCCTTTTTTAAAAATCAGTTTATGTACTGTAGGAATTCAGCCCCCCCTCATCAAGTTATGTAAGGAATTCCCTAAAATTCATGTATTGTGGTCATTGCATACTCCGTTTCCAGTGCAACGTTTTCATTTGATGCCAAGTGTGGAATCTCAATACCCAATGGAAAACGTCTTAGATTATTTCAGAACATTACCGAATTCTACCATTCATTTTGGATATTTATGGATGCCAGGTAACAACGACTCTGATTTTCATATTTATGCACTCACCCGTTTGTTAAAAAAAAATAAACGACCTTTATGTTTAATTCGATTTCATCCTTTAGATCAAGCTGACGAAAATCTAACATCTACATTCAACACAACCACGAAGAATGAAAATCATTTAGAACCCACTCACTTACCTAATCATGAAGCACAACTACAAGCTTTTTGTAAAAAAATAAAGGCCAATTCACCCGTCCCAGTACATATACAAGAATATTTCGAGTTTCCTTGCCATTTGTAAAAAAAGGAGACCAATTAATCATCTCCTACATGTACTTCGAAATAAATGAGTTCGGGTTGAATTTTCTGTCCATCCTCTTATTTAAAATAAAATGAAAACCTTGTTTTTTTTATTTTTTTGTTTTCATATAAAACATACAACCAAGTTTCCCTCCCCATTTTTTTTTTTTTTTTTTGGAAATAGCTTTATTTTTACTTTGAATCTTATTCTTAAAGTTCTTAGTCTTAAAATTCCAAACTTATAAACTTCGTTTTTAAGTTTGTCATACTTCTAATATTATTCGCTTCCAAATTGGTTTCTACATCTATTTTTTTTTGTATAATAGTTTCGTATACTAAATCACTTCTACATTTACTAATACTTTTTTACCACGAATCATCATCTCCAAAAAATTAAAATATTGATATTTAGTGATGTTAAAATTTAAAAAAAAATGAAATTCTAGAATTTTTTTTTAATGAATTTTAGGGAAAAAAAGAAAGAAAGAAAGAAAATGAAAGGGGCTAGTTAGAAGTTTTATTATAGACCTAGTTGAAGAACTAGTTTTCCTATCCACCCTGGGGTAAATTTATTGATTGTGGCTACCCCCTCAAGGTTCACAGAAAGCGAAGTGGGAGAAAGATGGACCTGTAGCAAAGGTATCATGGCTGAAGGGGCTATAAAAAGTTTAAAGACATGGACGATTTCTGATTGCAGTTGATGCTGAAGTAGAGGTATAACTTGTTTAGGATGGAATAGAACAACATGTCTACCTGACAGTACACGCACTGTCAATACTGTTGGAGATTGCAAGGTTAATTCCAACGAACTTTTGCTCGTTAAAAAAACAATTTTAAATTGCAAGACATCTTTTATTAATGTATGAGAAAAGTCCAATGGAGTACATTTATGAATGCGCCGTAGCAATGGAAATAAAAATTGAAAGATGTCCGACGCATAAGCATTAAAAAGAACCCAATCACTAAAGGCGCTTAATGACATATGCTGCAATAACAAGGTTTCTGGGGTACACCGGGTTAATGGTTTCTTCGTTAACGAAATATGAACAGATCCTTTTTGTCCTAAAAATAAAACGATGCTATCGTCTTTGACCGTAACCTGTGGGACCTTTGTTGCTTCATCACATAATTTTAAAAACAATTGTTTTTGGTTTAAATGCCGTTGTGCTTTTCTCAAATGTTTTTCTATAAGTGAGTGAGATGGTGGAAATAGCCTAGGAAGGTGCGGGGAACTTGTTGACATCGGATGAAAAGTGACTTCGATCGAGCAAATGGATGGCCATTGAGGTTGGAAATACAGCTGTAAACGAGGAGAAATTTGAATACAATTAGGATGTTCCTTCTCCTTTTTGGAAGGGTGTGTAAAAACCCGATGAATTTCAGCTCGGCCTATAACACGGTAATATGAATCAAATGCATAATCCACATAGACCCCACCATTGGGATGTAAGCCCATTCTCCAAAATCGGTTTCTTAAAGGCACCGCTGCTTGGATAAGAAAATTTGCTTCTTCTTGAATTGATGCACTTAGGAGTTTGGCGCCTGATCGAAGAATATTCGCAGCTGATCTTAAATGCGCTTGCTTCGATCCATATGCATATGCCAAATCATCTAGCTTTTGTTTGATAGGAAGGTCTGGTTTTGGGAATGGAATGGGATGAATAGCTTTCTTAAAATAAGGAGGGTCTGTGGAAGGAGGTTGGGAAGGTGGAGGGGTTTCAAGTAACATATGGACAATTTGCTTTAGTGCCCATATTTCATGGCAGGCGATTCTTTGACAAATCACATTGAAAAAGAATAATAATTTTTAGAAAGTAAGTTTCCAAAAGTTAGAGCAGACAAATAAAACTACAAGAAATATAAACGAAATTAAATTTTTTAATTCTTTTCTTAGTCATACCCACCTATACGCGGGGTTTTTGAAATTTATCATTATTTAAAACAACAAGAGGAAAAAAAAAAAAAGAAAGAAAGAAAAAAAAGAAAAGAAAGAAAAACATACTCTAGATGCCTATTGACACGCTCTCTCATGGCTTCTAAAGGTTCGATGGTTTGTTGAGATAGATTTAGCTGAGAACTAGAAGGCTGAAGTTCAGACATTTTTGAATGATCATTTTTGATGGACTGTTTCAAAAACTCTACTTCATTTGCATTTTTCAGATCATCATTAAAATGGTTCTCTCCTTCTGGTTCTGCTTCCAATTCGACCTCCTCTTCCACTTCATGCTCTTCATTTTCTTCGTCATCGTCAACTTCTTCATATTCCTCATCCTCTTCATTCGCATTATTGAGTCCCTCTGTTGTGTCCTCCATAGTATCCACATCCTCTAATTCATCTTCGTCTGAATTAAAAGAAAAAGTAGTACTTTCTATGTCCGACATCTCAAAGTCATGTGTATCTGGATCGACCAACATCGAATTTTGGGGGGAAAAACGAACTTCATTTTTGTTAAAACGAACTTCAGAAGGTCTGCGTCTTTTCTTTTTTAATAGCTTCTTATAATCCAAGTTTCTTAATTGGCTTACAAATTTTTGAATAGGTGTGGGGCGACTATAGTGTGACAATAAATTAACGTAAGAGAGTAAATAAATAAATACATAAAAGTGAAGAAGTGAGAATGTTTAAAGCTTTATATAATTTTCTTTTCCATTCTTTTTTTTAATAAAAATTTAAAAGATAGAAAAAGAATGGAAAAGAGAAGGGGTAATACGGTAAAAATACAGGATCTCCATTTGGATCGATGTCGAAAAACTCTGATTGTGGATTAAAGTATAAACTTTGAATGGGAAGAGGAATAAAATTTTCAGAAGCTAATGTGACTTCAACTTTTTGAAGGGAATCCGAGGGTTTTCCCGCTTCTGAGTCAAATGGAATGTTCGAAGAAGAAAATGACATGGGAGATTAGCCAAAGTGATGGACTCCATGTAGAAATGGAGTAAGAATTAAATTAATTTTATTGATAGATTAGTAAAAATAAAATAAACCAACAACCCCAAAACTTGCTAAAATAGATCATGATCATAATCCATTCTTCAGTTAATTTATTTGACATTGAAGAGTTTTACTTAGTTTTCACCTCGTTTGTTCTTTCACCCCCTTCCTCCTTCAAACTCAACTCAATTTCTTTCATAGGGATGTTAACACTGTAACTTTTTTTTAAAAAATTCATTCTTAAATAGATGAAGTGAATCGAAAGACAAGATACCTTTATAAATAAATAAATATTTTTTTACATAGTAATTGTGTCCCGTATAACTGGTATTAGATACAGTCAGAGAAATAAATTAAATTTGTTCAACAACCTTACTGGTACTACCCAGTTTTAGGAAACAAATAATACTACTATCATCATCAACTCCACTAAAAAACAAAAACGACAATAACAACAACTTAAGTATATAACTTTTTTTGTTGACTGATAAGTGTTAACTTTGTTTCTGCCTATATTTATTTTTCTCAGTACCTGGAATTACAGGAAAATTCCAATAGGTAACAGTAAAGTTTTTTCATTAGATGCAAAGGGTCAAAATTAATCCAATAATTAAAGAAATGAAAGAAAAAAAGCGAATGGTTTTTCATTTTTCTAAACTTTCTTTTAATTTTAATTTTAGTTTTAATTTCATTTAAACATTTTTCCAAAATTCGCGTTATATAATGGATTTTAAACGGAAGGAAATGTTTAAAATCTATTTTTGACATTTAAAAATGATAGTAATATATATCTATATAGTTTTTCAGTAAACAAAATATGTACTATCTTTCAGACTCAGCAAAAACATAGTAAATAAATATTTAAAGAAAAAATTTAAATTTGTGAGTTGAAAAGTTATTTGAATTTCAGAAAATGACAAGGTTGATTTCATCATTTCCATTTTTTTTACCTCTCATCATTTATCATTTATCATTTCCATTTAATTTTTTTTTTTTTTTATATTTTTTTTTTCTTTATATCTTTGGAATGGCAGGTAAACTTAAACTGGGGAAAAGTATTGTTCTGAATGTCATTTAAAACTAATAACATTTCAGCTTCTTAATAATAGAAAGTCAAAAAACAAAGGCAAAAACAAAGACAAAAACGAACTTATTAAATTGTATTTTTCCTTATAATCGATTATTAGTATTATTATTTTTTTTTTTTCCAAGAAAAATCGTTAAAAATTCAATTGTAAATGATTTCCCAACTCCGGAATGAAATGCTTTTGCTTTATTGTTGACTCGCAATACTTAAATTGACAATTGACACGAAAATGAAATAAATATAGTTCTTTATAAAAAAAATAACACTCTCATTTCCCTTCTGTCATTTTTAATGCAAGTTGAATTCAAGACTTTTTTTTCATTTTTTTATAAATTTATCTCATTTAATGGTCAATTTTATAATTTCGAAATGTCTTCATTTCGCATCCTTAATAAATAGAATTCCTTTAAAGACAGAGTATTGACAATAAAATCAGCAATTATTTAACTTTGTACATTTTATTTTCCTTTTTTGACTGGCCTATAAATTCTGCAGTTTCTTCCCCTTCTTTTTAATATAATTGTCATTGAAACCACCTTTCATCACTTCAATTAATAATAATAATAATAATTACTTTTTCTACTAGTTTTTTCAAACTTTCACTTGTTAACTAAATCCAACAATGTGCAAGAGATTTATTCCCAAATTTATCAGACGCTTTACTTGCAAGTGTGGTAAGAAGGTGGAGAAAACTGCTGCACCGACCACAACTCACCCTGAAGCAACGGTACCAACCGAAGGTAAAAGTGATTCGGAACAAATAAAATCCTCCACTTCTCAGAAGAAATGTCCATGTCCCCTTTGTAAATTAGGATTCTCTCGTATCTGCCCTATTAACAAGAAAATGTCAAAGACTAAAGAATAAAATCTCTTGTTATTTTATCGTCATTTAGTTGGACACCTTTTTTTTTCTGTTTTTCCTTCTGAACTTGATTTTGTTTTTTCCAACCTTTTTTTTTTTTTAAATAAATTTCATAGTTCTGCTTTTTTTTTTTCCCATGTAAAGTTTCTCTTTTTTTTTTTTTTTTTTTTTATTACCAAAAGACTTTAATTTTTTTTTGATTTCTTGTTTTCATTTGTGTAATTTTCTGATGTCTATTAATGGATTTTTTTTTTTTTTTTTTTTTTTTCATTTTTGTCTGGTCTTTTTTTAAAAAAAAAAAATTCATTCTTAAACCTACAAGTATGGTGACTTTATTATATAATATAATATAATATATTATATTAAGGAAAAGGTAGCTAATTAAATTTTGCGTAAACTCAATGTAAAAAAGAAAAAAAAATGTTGAGGATAAGAGATAAGTGTTCCTAATAAATATATCTCGCGTTTCTTCTCATTTCAAGTCCATTGGAATATATTTGAAATGGAAAGGTGGTAGCACCTATATAAAGTATCGAATTCTTTCAAGGTTACTTTTCAAATGAACTTTGGATTTTTTTTCTTCTACCATCAGGGATAGGCATATAAATGTATATATATGAATTCCAATCCCCAGCCTTCATTTTCTGGGTTATCAATTCTTCGAAAACTTTTTTGGTGGAGTGAGAGAAGAAATGGAAGAATAACTTTCGTATTCTGAAAAATCACCGCTGTCTTTAGAGTCTTCAAAAGAAAGAGTATCACGGGGGGATGGATTTTTAAAGAGTTTTTTTTCCTTTTTCTTATTTTCATTTTCATTTTCATTTTCTAGTTTTTTTTTTTCCTTGTTTTCATCGTCATCTTCATCCACCTCATCTTCATCCACTTCACCTCCTTCTAAAGAGGTCGACTTTTGCCAACGTGCTTTGGCCAATACTTCTTTCATATCATAGTGCTGGGATCTAAGTTGGTGAAATCGACGTTTTCGGTCAGATTCTGTTCGTATATTTGGTTTAATTGTGTGTAGGAGAGTTTGTCGAGAATGATAAAAAAAAAAATTAATTAAAAAAAGTTACCAGGGGTAATGAAAAGGGGAAGGAAGGCAGGAGGGGGCGGGGGAAACCGAGTCAATACAATAAAATAACAAATTGAATAAAGAGCTTATATTAATTTAATTAAAACTTCAAGTTTCTAAATCACAAAAACAGCTCTTGCCTAGGAAAATTTTAGGTAAATGGACAATGAAAGGCTTTTTTAACTGAGATAAAGATAACGCACTTATTGGAGACTCAGGCTCATTATCTGTTTCACTATCAGTCCAAGAATCCGACGGGTGCGATGAATTTGGTGAGGAATCGCGTGTGGTCATATCTAAAGCATCGGATAAATCTTCCGCTTTTACACCACCTTAATGTACGACCATAAGATGTAATAAGTTAATTAAAATATAGAATGAAAGTATGGTAAGTATGGATAAACGATTCATTAAAAAATGAAAGTAAAAAGAGTGGGTAGATATATGCTTGTGCTCTTTTATTCGTTCGTATAGGAGAATAAGAGAAATTGGTTTGCTGAAATATTCAATAAAGAAGAATATGAATCCAATGTTTGAGTTACCTTCTAAATCATCTGCAGACGAATCATAGTACATGTAGGGAGTTCTAGGCTCATCTATTTTCATTCGAGTGCCTCTTTCAGAGTCGTGCATTCGAATGACATCCTCATCCCAACGTATTGTACTAAATGAAAGTAGAAAAAAAAGGTAAAGGAAGAAGGATTTTTAGAAATTAGAATGAGTTTAAAATTCGTTGATGAATTCAAAGTACTTCTTACAATTCACTATGCATTACGTTCAAATAAAACTTAAGTCATTTCAATACATATGTAAATACGAAGAATTTTTTTTAAATTTCTTTTTTAAACAAGTTTTAAGAATTCTTCATTTTTCTTCGACAGACGAAATCTTTATTTCTCGTATCAATATGGTGGTAAGGAATACAGTTGTAAGAAACTCATAACAAGGGAATGAGAAAAAAAAAAAAAAAAAGGGCTCATACTGGTTAGATCGTTTATCGAAGGATTTAGAGGTTTTTAAAATTGACCTTGGACTAAAACCCGAATTGAAACTCAAATTACCAGAATTACTACAACTATGTCTTCGATGGCCTTTAACTTGGTTAGCATCCCCTTCCGAGGAAGAATTAACGTCGGGTAAAGAAGTATAATTAAATGCTCTATCTGTGTTCCTATTGGAATAATCCATGGGTCAAATACAAGATTGAATATTTTTCGAGATTCTCGTAGGAGTAGACGATAGTCGTATATAATTTAGATTTTAATGGTAAATATTGTAATTCAACTTAAATTATAGTCTTAATTAATTAACTAATAAATTAAGTAATTTGTTTTCTTTCCCGAGTGTGATTTTGTTATATTGGTTTGGTCGTGTTGGAACTATCCTTTGGGAAAAAATCAAATAATAAACAAAAAAAAAAAAAGTTGAAAACAGTCCGAAAAATTCATTAATTGAAAAAAATTAAAAATTAGACTGAAAGTTGGCCACGACCACAAATACCATATTGTTAAATCTTCCTTATTTTTTCTTTCTTTTTTCTTTTTTGAGAAAATATGCAATCGCGCTTGTAACCATTATCATGTAGTCATTATTGTACTTGTTTTTGGCTATGAGAAAAAATTTCACCTGAAAAATAAGACTATTAATTTTTGATTAGAAATTCCCTTTCTCTCTCAGTATATACATTTCGATATATTTAGATAAATGGATTTCCCCCCCCCCCCCTCCCATTATTCCTTTAGCAATTCTCTAAAGTTTAATTTCAAAATAGGTCATAATAAAACAAGAAATGAGAAGTAAGGTTACCTCTCGAGAATGAATTTGAATTCAGACAACTTTTTGATCGAAAGTACAATATGCATTAATTTTTATCTAGAAATTATTATATTTATGAAAAAAAAATAAAATAAACTGGAGTGTGTGTTTGTGCGTGAGGGGTTTAAAAGGCATTCCAATAACTTTTCTTCCATTTTTTTTTTTTTTTTTTTTTTTTTGAAATTGCGAATATATTCCGTTTAGTAAATAGCAACATGGAGGTCGTGCATAGTTGGATTATATTGATTATGCCTAAACTGAATTCAAAATTTGCAAGATCATGTCTCCATGCTTCCCTTCATTAAAACACAAAATCCAACCTCTTTCTTTCACACAACGCTGAAATAAATCATTTCCATTTTTTTCTTTTAACTCCTTTTCTGCTTGCTGAATTTCTTCGTCAAAAGGGTAAGCGACTTGGTAGTAGTTTGCAACCTTTTGAATAGTTTTTTCGAATAGTTCAATGGACTAAAAATCATTAAAACAAAAAATTCATCAATAAGAAATGATTATTTCTCACACACACTTTATATTTTTAAATTCAAATATTCCGATTTACATTGAATTACAAGAAAACAAAATATAAAAGACTCATTTTTATTGTCGAATTTCATTTTATTTACCTTCCGGTCTATTATTTGTTGAAATAAGGTAGTCAGTTTGAGCTTTTGATCTTTTTTTACAAATTCTAATAAAGGTTTAAGAGTACATGGTCCAATCGTTTTAAGACAATAACGTTCTAATTCAAGCCGCAGAGTAGCTAAGAATGATATTCAAAATGCCAATGTTTCGGTGAATAAAAGGCGAAAAACAAAAGAAAAAAAGTTCATAAAATGATGGTCTAAGGTAATGAATAAATTACTTGCTAAATGTAAATAAAGTTTAGTTTAGTTTATTTTATTTTATTTTATTTTATTTTTTCATTTCCATATTAAATATTAAAAATCGTACTAGGAATCTTTTCTAAATTATTCTTATACACTAAGAATTTGGCAGTCCAATGTAAGAAATCCGATTGAGGGTCCAATACAACAGCTTGACTTTCGCATTGATGTAAATCGCTTTCTAAAGCTTCTCTCATAACTTTTGGTAGCATGCTTTGTGGATACTCTAATAGTCTAGAACGAAGTCCAAGAAATTCTTCTGCAACAATAAAAGTTTGAGCTTTTTTTGCAAAATATTTTTGTAAAAATAATTTAGCATCTTCGGGATGGGAAAGTGCAGGAAGTTCAGTTGCATTTATTAAAGGATCTGCGATAGATATTAGCTCGCTTTCAAGTTTTAGAATATGCGATTGGTGTAGAACAACATAACGAAGCTTTACAGTGTCTGGGAAATCCGGTTGAGGTAGTGGTAAAAAACCAATTACTGATAATTGCTTTTGTGCGAATTCATATTGTTTCTTTTCAAAAGCATCTGGCATGTACATGAAACCCTGTACTTTTCCTGGGAGATCTAAAGATTGAAAAATGGCTATATATTCAAAGGAAAATAAAAAAAAAAGGTCGGAAAGAAGAAAAGGATCATTGTCAACAGAAGAAAAAAAAAAAAGAAAAAGAAAACGTACAACGTTAAGGAAATGGAAAAAAGGATTTTAATTACTTTGCCATAAACCTGCAGGGCATTTAGTGGTTTTAAGAATAAAATTCAGGTCGAGGGGTCTAAATAGAGAAATATGGAAATAAGAAAAATAAAAGGAACATGGGACAGGACCCATAAGAAGAATTCATGATTTGATTTTTATTTTTATTTTTATTTTTTTTGAAATTCAATTTTAAAAAACCTATCACTAGCAAAATTTACTGGATGAGTATTAGAACATCCGACTTTGTCGAAAACAAAAGGAAAAAAAAAGAAAAGTACTTTTCAACATCTCTTAAATTTTCTAAAATTGTACTTTTTAAAGTCTCTTTATAAGAATGTGAATAGAAAACATTGGTATCGACATTATCTCTAAATATAGTAGATGCGAATTCTGTGGATGCAAGTAGCTAGTAGTAAATAGAGGTTACTAACCCATTAAATGAATCTGTACACTCAAAATCAAGTGTATTGCCAATATCTCCAGTTCTAGAAGTTTTTCCTTTCATGTAAAGTTTGAATGACTTTAGATGAACATTAAATGAAAGTGTGCACGCATGGGAAAAAAATAAAAATGTACTTGATAGATTAAGGAGGTAGTCACTTGGAAAGTAGAGCTTAGTTGATCTGTAGTGACTACAGTGGCTACTGCACGTTGGAGGTCTTTTTTAAGTTGAGTTTTTCCGTGTCTACAGACAAATGGTGTATTGTTTGTAAGTTTTGTGCGATAAACGGTGAAAAAAACGAACCGCTAGATTACATAGATGTCATTCTTTCCTTCCCTTTTTATTTCCTTTCTTCTTTTTTCCATCTATTAAGCAACATTTTTCAGGGTGAAAAATTAATACTGATTTTAAAAAAGTCGAAGAAGGATTAAAGATTTTAAACTTTACATACCTTGAGAATAGGAATTGGTCTAAAACTTCTAAATTCGAATCTTTACGTAGAACCGATTCTAAAATTGTATAGCAATGACAAGACGGCAGTAGGAGTAAAGATTCAAGAAGTTTTAAAGGAAATACACCATTTCTGAAGAAAAAAAGAAAAAGAAAACAGCAACTGTTGTTGAGTGAAGGAAAAAAAAAAAAAAAAAAAAAAAAAA
>JADGJU010000082.1:0-17770 GCA_026937265.1 Coelomomyces lativittatus
ATATCATGATCACCATTCCCTTCTTCTTCTTCTTCGTCTTCTTCTTCATCCTCTTTTATTTCTAGTTACTTATTAAACGTTTTCTTTTATTATTTCTTTTAATATACCTAACCATACCAAGTTCATTAAGAAAAAACATCTTATCAATGTTGTACAAAGAAATAAGATTCTTTTTATTTATTTATTTATTTATTTATTTATTTTTTGTATTTTTTAATTTTTAAATGCTGAATTTATTTATTTATTTTTTAATTTCAGGGATATACCTACCATTGAATTTATATATATTCTATTACCGCTTTGTTTATTTTGTTTTGATTTTTATTTTATGATTAATACTAAAGTTACTTTGTCATCTTTTCACTTTTTTTTTTTTTTTTTTTTTTTTTTTAAATTTAATTTAACAATCTTTTACTTAGAGGTATAAGCTATGAAAAAAAATTAAAGACTCAAGTCAAAATAAACACAATTAGCCTTACCTTCTTACCTTCTTCACCCTTTAAAACTAATAAAAAATAAAAAATGGACCCGACCCGGTCCTCAAACTTTAAATGAAATTCTTTTTCCTCCCTTTCATGTTAAATTTTCATTTCAAGAAATTCAGTACCCTTTCCTTTTTTTCCACGTGAAAGAACCAAGCCTCATTATCACGTGCTTACCGTTGTTCTTTAAAGCATATGATACGCATGTGATGGAAAGTTGAAGAAGAAGTTCGTTCCTTTTGAACTTTCCTCCTTCCTCTCACATTTACACACACACACATCCTAATTTTTACCTATACCACAGAGAGGGAAAGAGAGGGAAACAGACAAAAACATACACTAAATACATCCAGTCACCCAACTTTAAACCCCTTCTTTTCTTTTCTTTTATTTTTATTTTTATTTTTCAATTCTTTTGTATAAAGAAATAGTCAGAATCTATTTGTTTATGAAAGTTCAAGATTTTGAAATGAATGAAATAAAACTAAACAAGAAAGGTTATTAGTATTATAATTATCCAAAGTATCTAAGAAGAATAAAGAAATGGGGGTTGTAAGAGAAGAAGTAGTAGGGAGTGTTTGAAATTAAGTGGTGATGGGGAAACGGCACATGTAACACCCACTTTAGTTTGCTCAGTAATATTCTAGTTTTAATTTATAATTTATAATTTTTTTTTAAAGTAACAAAAACCAAAAAACGTTTCATTTAAATGGGTTATTTATTCCATTTCAGTATTATTCTTATTATTTCTACTACTATTTCTTCTTTATTTTTTACGTCAAATTTCTATTTTAACCTTTTGTTCCTTTCCTTTCCCTTCCCTTTTTTTATTTTTTTTTTTTAAATTATTAATTTTTTTATTTCGTATTTTGTGTCAGTTTGGGTTTATATTTGTGTGTGCACTTCTTACGTGTTCATTGTTTTTGATTTTTCTTTTCTTTTCTTTTCTTTTATTAATATAGTCATAAGTTTGTACTTGGTTTTGCTTTGTTTTGATTAGTTGGCTTTCTTTTTAAATTTCTTTTGTTGTTTTTTGTTCCTCATTCAACCATGGATGATACTTTAGAGTTGTTTTTTCATTACTTAGAATTAGCAAAACTTTCAAAATTAAAGGATCTTTACGCTTCGGAAATTTTACCAAAAATCAAAGTTCTGGGTAGGTGTTGTTCAAAGTGTTTCTCATTTTCATTTTTTTTTTTTTTCTTTTTCAAGTTATTGTTCGAAGCTTTTTCATGGTTCTGAAACGTTGACTATATCCATATTATATACTCTAAACTTAGTAAATCACGAAAAAAAAAAAAAAAAAAAAAAAATTCGCTGAAATGGACCCGTTAAAATCAGTTCTAATCTCTCTCTCTCTCTCTCTCTTTCTCAATTTTCATTGTGATTTACAAAGCTATCCATCCTTTTATAATTTAATAATAGACTTGGTCAAATTCTACGAACTCACCTCTCACTCTTCCTCTTATTTTTTGTATTTTCTTCTTCTTAAACACTCGTTGATTTAAATGTGGTCATAGATGAAAATATCTTTTCAATTCAATTTTTTAATAGACTTTTTGACGTTACCATTCATAAATATTCTACCTTTTCAAAGCCTCTTAAAAACTTACCCTTGCTCATTTTCAAAGAATGTCTTTCCATTTCAAAGCAAGTGGCTACCTCCAATGTCAATGACAACAAAAACTTTAAATTGGTGGTCAGTTCTATTGTCAAAAGCGTACAACAAACGTTAATTTTACCTTGCTCTCGTACTAAATCCATGACATTTACGGTTCTATTCCCTTCTTTACATTACGGTTTGACTTGGTTGGATACTCTCCTTGAATTTTTTGATCCCTCCTTAATGTCTTTAAAACTCTTTTCCTTGCACTGCGAATTGCTTGGGTTCATGCTTCATTATCCTGACCCTTCACAAAAAATCCTTCCGTTTTCCAAATTCACTTTCCGGCATTATCCATTTAAAAAGGAATTGGCTTCATTGGTACATAGCTGGATCATAGAAGAGAAATTAACATCCTCGAACGTTTATGAACTACATGGAGGTTTAGTTTCTTTGGCTTATTTTATAAAAGAAAAATGGGTTCAACCCGATATGTCGTTCTTTACGTCTTTCCTTTTAAAACATATAGTGACTTGCAAATATGCTGTGCCTAAACCTTGCCTTTCGTTACTGAATCCACTCATTTCCCATTTGTCTTTCATTGAATTAATCCCTACTTGTGAAAAAATTTTACTACGGAGTCCTGAGGTCATTCTTCCCTTTTTACACCAATATTTCACAGAGGGTGTTAAAAGCGTTCTCAACGATAGCCTATTAACGTTGACTTTCATAAAAAATTTGGCGAATCAATTGGCATCCACTTCTACAGAAATTGCTCAGTTAGCTTCACAAACGTTTGTTTCCATTTACCTCAAAGTAAATGAAGAAAATCGGATTCAACTTGCTACTTCGGCACTTTCTATCATTTCCAAATGTACTACCCTTCCTCAAAAAAGACTGGTGTACAACATGTTAGAGAAAATCTCATTACCTCATCCCGTTTACTTGCAACTTATTAAAAGTGTAAAAACCGAATCCAATGATACACTCGCTTTATTGATCTTCCAAATTCTTTGGTCTACTTCGGCTCTTTCTGTTCCCTCATTGACAACCTCAATGCTCATGGAGACTTGGACACGTGTAAATGATAAAATTCGTAAACAAATCCTCGAGTACGTGTATGAGTCGGATCGAAGTATTCCTATTGATAAAATTCGGTCTTGTAATGAACCTGTGGCTTTAAGTTTGTTATTTAAATTGAACGCTTTCCACTTGGTTTCTGATGATGTCAGAATAAAGCAATTTATTTCTACCAACGCCGTGGATACACATTATATCAATGTATTTAATCGACTTTGCCATTGCTCCACTGAAAAGCCACTCTTCACACCACCTCAGTTAGAAACATGTTTTAAACTTATTTTTCATTCTTCAGTATTTCATTTGCTCGATCCCTGGGTGGCGGTTAGCTTTCTAGATCCTTTTTTGGCTTCTCTTCATTCTTTTATCTCTCAATTACCTTCGGTTCCTTCCTTGGCCCATTTAAAAAAGCTTAAATCCATCATTTTTCGTTTTCAACTTCCTGAATTACTCCTCCCCTTGTTTTTAATTTCACACCATCCTATTCTACCGGAGGGCGTATGGACAGACCTTGCTTTTCTTTCAAAAGTATCTTTGAAAGGCTGGATGCAAGAGCATAGTGGAATGGCTATTGAAAATATTCGAAGGGCTTGTTTTTCCTCTACTTTGTGGGAAAGACAAGCAGCCCTTAAAGCAGCGACTACGTTGGCTTTGATTTGTGAAGAGGATGGCATTAAAAATTTAGTAAATGTGGCTCAAGAGTTGGCAGACTCAGGTACTTTACTGGAATCTCAAGTTACTCATTCCGCACTTGAGGGTCACTCGACTTCAGTGAAACCTAAATTAAAATCTGTTTCGAAAGCTCCTACTACGTCTACTGCTACTACTACTACTACTACTACTACTACTACTACTACTACTTCTTCTTCTTCTTTGTTAAAACCATCGAATGCAACGAGCCTTACTTCCGGTTCTAAAAAAATGGTTACATCGTCTAAAAAAGAAGTCGTGACGCCATCCCCTACAGCTTCTTCTTTAAATCCACTTTCAAACAGTGCTTTACCCTTTCAAACCACTCTTTCCTCTAATTCTCTTATTGCTCAAGGGCTTTCCTTACTTCGTTCTATTATTTTACCAGATAAAAATCTTGCCTCTGTGATTCATTCTATTCTTTCAATATTGACTTCCACTCAACATGCCGATGTTAAAAGAACCTTTGAAGCCCTTCATGTACTTTTAGATGAACCTATGAGAAGATGCAGTCCTCTTTTATTTTCCTTGCTAGACCCCTATGCTGCAATGACCATAGAAAATCAAGACGAAACCATATCGTCTGTATTATTTCAAGTGCTTTGTTTGTGTCGTGCGGATGTCATCCTTTCTCCCATTTCTTTTCTTATTTTACATGTCTTGATGCGTAAAACCTATTTTCTTGCCTTGGAAAGAATGACCACCACAGATAAACTTGTCTTAAATGGTGTGTTAGATCATATCACGTTTATTGTTGAAATCATATCTCATCATTCTGCATTGGCGTTTTCAGAATTGTTGCCACTGCATGAATTATTGGAAGAACTGTTTACTATTATGAAATCTTGGAACAAACAAGCTTCGATGATTCATGAAACCGTGGTGGCTCTTTGTCATGCGCGTAAAGCCTTGAATTTACTTGAGTTTGATTGCTTAAAAGAAGCCTGTGTTTCTTACAATGAATCCGTTGTTCATGCTGCATTAGAAGCTTGTCTTTACATTACTTCTCCGTTTCCTGAAGAATTTCAAGTACTCATTGGGTCCTTCACTTGTCATCCTTCATTTAAAACCATCGCCAAATCCTTGGTAGAGCGTCATCGGTTTTCAGTGAATTTGGAAAAATATGTATTTATCCTTTTAGATTTGTGTATTCATACACCTCATGCCATGGCATGTTCTCGCTATTTAAAAGAATTATTTGAAACATCCGACCCAATCCATGTGAAAGCTATAGTTCAAGATTTTTTTAGTCTTATTGGTAAACAATACCATTCGCAGCTGAATTTAACGAAGGCTGTTGATAAGTTTGGAATCGAAGTTGTCCACGACATCGATACAGTGACCCCTAGGTTGGGCATTTTGGAATGCTTAGCCATTGTCGTCCCATTCATTTCATCCACAACGAGTTTCCTTAAATCATGGATTCCCTTGTTAGATGACCCGTCATCGGATATCCAAGCTAGCATATTACGTGTTTTACAAATTTATGTCACTAAGCATGGAAATAAAGAGTTTATTCCTGTTTTGAAAACTTTTTCCACTCATAAAAATGATGATATTCGCTTATCCACCTCTGTATTGATGTCCTTATTAGCCGACCATCTAGGTCCTGATGAAAAACTAAAAACAGAAATCTTAGAAGCTTTGTTGGTGGCTTTACGTACCCCCTCCGAAAAAGTTCAAACAGAAGTCGCCAAATGTTTACCCTTGTTTTCTGGGAAAGGCCAAGATGGGTTGTTAAAAAGATTATCGCAAACATTGTTTAAAGAAAACCATTATGGTGCACAAAGGGGATGTGCCTATGCCATGGCCGAAATTTTTAAAGTTCATAAAATCTTAATGCGAAATTTTAACCTCGTGGATGTTTTAAAAAAAAATTTATCTGCTAAAAACCTTGCTGCACGTCAAGGTGCATTATTATTAGCAGAATGCTGTACCTTGGTGTTAGGAAAAAAATTTGAACCCTACTTGATGATAGTGACCCCCTTGTTTTTGGAATTATGTGCGGATACCAACACGACCATTCGTCAGTCCACGGTCGACGCTACACATGTCATGATGACCCATTTGTCTTCCCATGCAGCCATTTTATTGATGCCTGTATTATTCCAAGGTTTACATTCCGAGGCTTGGAGAACGAAAAAAGCAAGTGTTGAAATGATTGCTATCATGATGAATGGGTCACCTGCTCAATTGGGTTCAGCTTTACCCATGTTGGTCCAGTCCATTTTAGATGCCACCACCGATCCTCATCCTCAAGTCTGTATGGCGGGTGAAGAGGCTTTGAAAAGTTTGTCACATATGATCCAAGTCCCTGAAATCATGGATTTGGCTTCCATGTTTATTGATGCATTACTGGATACAAATAAACTCAAAAAGCTATTGCAATTGTTCATAGCCACGCAACTCGAACACTATTTAGATGCACCTTGCTTAGCTCTTTTGGTGCCTAATTTATCCAACGCAGTCACCTCCAGGGAACCTGAAGCCAAATCCTTGGCTGTACATATTTTACTTGGGCTTACCAGTGTGGTTAAGCGAGCCCAATTATTAGCCTATGTAGATACCTTGGTAGATTTACTTCGTCGTGCATTGGAAGATGCCGTTGAAAAAAACCGTGCAATGGCATCCAAGGCGTTAGGACAGTTGGTGAGAACCTTGGGTGCAGAGACCTTCTCCACCTTAATTCAAGATCTATTTAAAGTCCTTCAACAATCGTCGAGTAATTTTGATAAGTCGGGCGCTGCGCAAGCGTTAAGTGAAGTGATAGGTGCATTGGGTCCAGACGAATTAAAAAAATGCATGCCTACTATTTTGAAAGGCCTTAAAAGCGAAAAAAGAGATGGTTATCTCGTGTTATTAATGTTTTTACCCATGACGTTCCAAAAGGATTTTGCTCCCTTTTTAGGAGATACTTTACCTGGAGTCTTATCCGGCTTAGCAGATGATTCTGCTTTAATACGTGACACGGCCATGCGTGCGGCCAATGTCATGATTGAGCGGTTTAGTACCACTTCAGTAGATTTATTGTTGACTGAACTTTCTAAATGTTTATTCCATTCCAACCCTTCGGTACGCCAATCTTCTGTTGAACTGTTAGGAGATCTTTTAGCTCAGTTAATGGGAAAATCAAAACTCCATGTAGACTCTCAGTCATCTACTTCCGGTATCATGATGGCAGGAAGCGTAGAAGATTATGAAACCATGATGGAAAAAATGGATGAAGAAGTCCCCCATGGAAATGGAGAAGGTGGTAGTGGTCACTCTGCCAGTACAACTGCGTCCCATTCCCAAAAATTAAAAGCGTTGACAGATGCGATTGGATTCGAGATGTATCGCAATACCCTTGCCTCCATTTATCTGCTTCGTTTTGATCCTGTAGTGGGTGTCCGACATTCTTCGATGACTGTCTGGCGTAAACTTGTTCAAAATACTCCTCGTCAACTTAAAGAAATATTCACTGCTTTACTTCAACTGGTATTAAAATATTTAAACAAAGATAACGTTTGGCCATCAAAGTCATTGAATCGCAGCTTAAGTAAAGACGGCTCTGAAAAGACCACCTCTGCTTCTTCAAAAATTCGAGCACAAGCCAAGCATGTTGATGTAAAAGAAAACGCACTTAGTCCGAACGTAACTCCTAAATCCAAAGTGGGTGCTGTTGACAGCGAAGGAGAAGCCAAAAAAAACAAAAACAAAGACGAAGATAGTGATGAGGATGAGGAGGAGGAGGAGGAAGAGGAGGATGCTATGGAGAGTGACGAGGATGATGACGAGGACCATGCAGTACTAGAAGGATCCAAAGCGTTTGCCGTCGCTGCTAGTACGTTAGATGATGTGGTACGAAAGTTGGGTGACGCAGTATTCCCACTCCTTCTTCGGTTATTAACTTCACAGTTATCCACCTATCCGAAAGGAGTGTGTTTATCCATCAGTGTTATTCTTTCACTTTGCCCTAAACATTTACCCATAGACATGACGACGTGTTTTTCGAATTGTATTACTTTGGGGTTAAACCATGGTACTAAAAGTGTCCGTGAAGCAAGTGTTTTGGCATTTAATGAATTAGTCACTCACAGTGGTCCTGCCTGCATCACTTCCGTGTTAACCCCCATGTTATCCCAACTCCCTTCGTCCATGCTAGGTCTAGAGTTAGTGATAAAACATAAAGGTTACCTAGTCCTTCCGACCCTTCTTCCTACGATTCTTGAATCCAACGATTCTACTTTATTACCATTACTCTCACGTTTATTGTCTCTTTCGTCGTTAAGAGGGAACACGGTTCCAGTGTTAAGACTGCTTTTGAATGGGTTTACTCCATCGCTCATTCCTTCCATCCAAGCATTACTTTCACATCAATTTTCAGAACCAATTTTAGAGCAACTCAACGATGTATTGGACGAGTATTCTTTAAAACATCTTCAAGCGAAGTGCACGTGCATTTCCGTGTTGGTGACTTCCGCACCCCTTTATTTAAAACAAGGTTGGTTGGCTTATTTCATTGCAACGTTACCTCAACTGGATGAAGAAGAAGAAGAAGAAGAAGAAGTTTCTCCATTCTTCATTGAAGGTGGTGATGCGTTAATGGAGTCCCTGGATGTGTTGGTGAAAAATATTTCAAAAGAAGAGTTGGATGACTATATAACGGTGGTAGCGAATGGATTTTCGAAGTACAGTACCCAACCCAAGGTGATGGAAAGGCATCCTCGTGGACCTTCCTCCCTTTTGCAAGTTATTTTACAATCGTTAATGTATGGTACATTAAAAGAACCTGCGTTACGAGCATTATTAAAATTGATTACGTTCACTCCCTCCATTCAATTGAAAGCACACTTGATTCCCATGACAGGTCCATTAATTCGTATGTTAGGTGACCGTGTCAATTTAGTGGTAAGAAGGTTAACGTTAGAATGCGTGGCCAGTTTATTAAAAAAGAACGGTGTATTTTTAAAACCGTTTCTTCCTCAATTGTCTCGTTCCTTGTTAAAACAATTGGATTACGACGATGCATTTCTTTTAGACGTGACCCAACTTTGTTTTAAAGAATTGTTCCCACTTCATCCACGACCCGATACTTTACTTCAAGAACTGTGTTGTTATTTTAAAGATGCCACGTTGTTAGATGCAGTTCAAACGAATGTTGAACAAGTGGTTCTACAATTACTTTGCCATGCCATGATGTATTTAGAACAACCTTCCTTGGTTTCCTTGTTGGTTTCGAAAGTCTCCTTGATGGAATGCAATCTATCCTCCAAGTTCTTAGCCATGTATTTGTATCAATTTCCAGAAGAAGGATGGCTCAGTCTTCAACAGCTTCCCAGTCCAACGTATAAGTCAAGAATCTATTATTATTATTTAGAAAAGCATCATTTGAGTAGTAGTAGTAGTAGTAGTAGTAGTCATCCTCCTAGTCACTCGAATGAGAATGTGACTACTCCCACTCCCACTTCCACTACTCTTTCTTCTTCGATTCCCATTATGTCCATTCCACATATCAAAGATATTTTACAATTTATGTTAGTAAGCTTTAAAGATCCAAAAGCCAATGAACTCCTTCTCTCCTTTTTAGCGTTGATGTCTCAATTTTTTTTTTTAAAGCATTCTAAACTTTATCAACTCATGTGTCTTACTTTAGACAACTCCACCACGTCGTATTTAGTCAAACGTTGTTTACTTCATTCCTTTATGATGCAAGTGGTGACCTTGTCCTCTGAGTTCAAAAGGAATGCAAATGCTAAACTTGATGACAATGGTAGTACTCCCCTGAATGACCTCTTTTTCCCTTTACTTAAAGTCCTCTTAAAAGGTTTAAAAACCAAGTCCACGTTAAAACCTTTTCTAGATCAATGCCTGGTGTATGTATGCCAAGGATTGCATTTGCATCATGAAAAAGATTTCCAAGCATCGTTACTTTCAAATCCTTGGTAGAGCGTCATCGGTTTTCAGTGAATTTGGAAAAATATGTATTTATCCTTTTAGATTTGTGTATTCATACACCTCATGCCATGGCATGTTCTCGCTATTTAAAAGAATTATTTGAAACATCCGACCCAATCCATGTGAAAGCTATAGTTCAAGATTTTTTTAGTCTTATTGGTAAACAATACCATTCGCAGCTGAATTTAACGAAGGCTGTTGATAAGTTTGGAATCGAAGTTGTCCACGACATCGATACAGTGACCCCTAGGTTGGGCATTTTGGAATGCTTAGCCATTGTCGTCCCATTCATTTCATCCACAACGAGTTTCCTTAAATCATGGATTCCCTTGTTAGATGACCCGTCATCGGATATCCAAGCTAGCATATTACGTGTTTTACAAATTTATGTCACTAAGCATGGAAATAAAGAGTTTATTCCTGTTTTGAAAACTTTTTCCACTCATAAAAATGATGATATTCGCTTATCCACCTCTGTATTGATGTCCTTATTAGCCGACCATCTAGGTCCTGATGAAAAACTAAAAACAGAAATCTTAGAAGCTTTGTTGGTGGCTTTACGTACCCCCTCCGAAAAAGTTCAAACAGAAGTCGCCAAATGTTTACCCTTGTTTTCTGGGAAAGGCCAAGATGGGTTGTTAAAAAGATTATCGCAAACATTGTTTAAAGAAAACCATTATGGTGCACAAAGGGGATGTGCCTATGCCATGGCCGAAATTTTTAAAGTTCATAAAATCTTAATGCGAAATTTTAACCTCGTGGATGTTTTAAAAAAAAATTTATCTGCTAAAAACCTTGCTGCACGTCAAGGTGCATTATTATTAGCAGAATGCTGTACCTTGGTGTTAGGAAAAAAATTTGAACCCTACTTGATGATAGTGACCCCCTTGTTTTTGGAATTATGTGCGGATACCAACACGACCATTCGTCAGTCCACGGTCGACGCTACACATGTCATGATGACCCATTTGTCTTCCCATGCAGCCATTTTATTGATGCCTGTATTATTCCAAGGTTTACATTCCGAGGCTTGGAGAACGAAAAAAGCAAGTGTTGAAATGATTGCTATCATGATGAATGGGTCACCTGCTCAATTGGGTTCAGCTTTACCCATGTTGGTCCAGTCCATTTTAGATGCCACCACCGATCCTCATCCTCAAGTCTGTATGGCGGGTGAAGAGGCTTTGAAAAGTTTGTCACATATGATCCAAGTCCCTGAAATCATGGATTTGGCTTCCATGTTTATTGATGCATTACTGGATACAAATAAACTCAAAAAGCTATTGCAATTGTTCATAGCCACGCAACTCGAACACTATTTAGATGCACCTTGCTTAGCTCTTTTGGTGCCTAATTTATCCAACGCAGTCACCTCCAGGGAACCTGAAGCCAAATCCTTGGCTGTACATATTTTACTTGGGCTTACCAGTGTGGTTAAGCGAGCCCAATTATTAGCCTATGTAGATACCTTGGTAGATTTACTTCGTCGTGCATTGGAAGATGCCGTTGAAAAAAACCGTGCAATGGCATCCAAGGCGTTAGGACAGTTGGTGAGAACCTTGGGTGCAGAGACCTTCTCCACCTTAATTCAAGATCTATTTAAAGTCCTTCAACAATCGTCGAGTAATTTTGATAAGTCGGGCGCTGCGCAAGCGTTAAGTGAAGTGATAGGTGCATTGGGTCCAGACGAATTAAAAAAATGCATGCCTACTATTTTGAAAGGCCTTAAAAGCGAAAAAAGAGATGGTTATCTCGTGTTATTAATGTTTTTACCCATGACGTTCCAAAAGGATTTTGCTCCCTTTTTAGGAGATACTTTACCTGGAGTCTTATCCGGCTTAGCAGATGATTCTGCTTTAATACGTGACACGGCCATGCGTGCGGCCAATGTCATGATTGAGCGGTTTAGTACCACTTCAGTAGATTTATTGTTGACTGAACTTTCTAAATGTTTATTCCATTCCAACCCTTCGGTACGCCAATCTTCTGTTGAACTGTTAGGAGATCTTTTAGCTCAGTTAATGGGAAAATCAAAACTCCATGTAGACTCTCAGTCATCTACTTCCGGTATCATGATGGCAGGAAGCGTAGAAGATTATGAAACCATGATGGAAAAAATGGATGAAGAAGTCCCCCATGGAAATGGAGAAGGTGGTAGTGGTCACTCTGCCAGTACAACTGCGTCCCATTCCCAAAAATTAAAAGCGTTGACAGATGCGATTGGATTCGAGATGTATCGCAATACCCTTGCCTCCATTTATCTGCTTCGTTTTGATCCTGTAGTGGGTGTCCGACATTCTTCGATGACTGTCTGGCGTAAACTTGTTCAAAATACTCCTCGTCAACTTAAAGAAATATTCACTGCTTTACTTCAACTGGTATTAAAATATTTAAACAAAGATAACGTTTGGCCATCAAAGTCATTGAATCGCAGCTTAAGTAAAGACGGCTCTGAAAAGACCACCTCTGCTTCTTCAAAAATTCGAGCACAAGCCAAGCATGTTGATGTAAAAGAAAACGCACTTAGTCCGAACGTAACTCCTAAATCCAAAGTGGGTGCTGTTGACAGCGAAGGAGAAGCCAAAAAAAACAAAAACAAAGACGAAGATAGTGATGAGGATGAGGAGGAGGAGGAGGAAGAGGAGGATGCTATGGAGAGTGACGAGGATGATGACGAGGACCATGCAGTACTAGAAGGATCCAAAGCGTTTGCCGTCGCTGCTAGTACGTTAGATGATGTGGTACGAAAGTTGGGTGACGCAGTATTCCCACTCCTTCTTCGGTTATTAACTTCACAGTTATCCACCTATCCGAAAGGAGTGTGTTTATCCATCAGTGTTATTCTTTCACTTTGCCCTAAACATTTACCCATAGACATGACGACGTGTTTTTCGAATTGTATTACTTTGGGGTTAAACCATGGTACTAAAAGTGTCCGTGAAGCAAGTGTTTTGGCATTTAATGAATTAGTCACTCACAGTGGTCCTGCCTGCATCACTTCCGTGTTAACCCCCATGTTATCCCAACTCCCTTCGTCCATGCTAGGTCTAGAGTTAGTGATAAAACATAAAGGTTACCTAGTCCTTCCGACCCTTCTTCCTACGATTCTTGAATCCAACGATTCTACTTTATTACCATTACTCTCACGTTTATTGTCTCTTTCGTCGTTAAGAGGGAACACGGTTCCAGTGTTAAGACTGCTTTTGAATGGGTTTACTCCATCGCTCATTCCTTCCATCCAAGCATTACTTTCACATCAATTTTCAGAACCAATTTTAGAGCAACTCAACGATGTATTGGACGAGTATTCTTTAAAACATCTTCAAGCGAAGTGCACGTGCATTTCCGTGTTGGTGACTTCCGCACCCCTTTATTTAAAACAAGGTTGGTTGGCTTATTTCATTGCAACGTTACCTCAACTGGATGAAGAAGAAGAAGAAGAAGAAGAAGTTTCTCCATTCTTCATTGAAGGTGGTGATGCGTTAATGGAGTCCCTGGATGTGTTGGTGAAAAATATTTCAAAAGAAGAGTTGGATGACTATATAACGGTGGTAGCGAATGGATTTTCGAAGTACAGTACCCAACCCAAGGTGATGGAAAGGCATCCTCGTGGACCTTCCTCCCTTTTGCAAGTTATTTTACAATCGTTAATGTATGGTACATTAAAAGAACCTGCGTTACGAGCATTATTAAAATTGATTACGTTCACTCCCTCCATTCAATTGAAAGCACACTTGATTCCCATGACAGGTCCATTAATTCGTATGTTAGGTGACCGTGTCAATTTAGTGGTAAGAAGGTTAACGTTAGAATGCGTGGCCAGTTTATTAAAAAAGAACGGTGTATTTTTAAAACCGTTTCTTCCTCAATTGTCTCGTTCCTTGTTAAAACAATTGGATTACGACGATGCATTTCTTTTAGACGTGACCCAACTTTGTTTTAAAGAATTGTTCCCACTTCATCCACGACCCGATACTTTACTTCAAGAACTGTGTTGTTATTTTAAAGATGCCACGTTGTTAGATGCAGTTCAAACGAATGTTGAACAAGTGGTTCTACAATTACTTTGCCATGCCATGATGTATTTAGAACAACCTTCCTTGGTTTCCTTGTTGGTTTCGAAAGTCTCCTTGATGGAATGCAATCTATCCTCCAAGTTCTTAGCCATGTATTTGTATCAATTTCCAGAAGAAGGATGGCTCAGTCTTCAACAGCTTCCCAGTCCAACGTATAAGTCAAGAATCTATTATTATTATTTAGAAAAGCATCATTTGAGTAGTAGTAGTAGTAGTAGTAGTAGTCATCCTCCTAGTCACTCGAATGAGAATGTGACTACTCCCACTCCCACTTCCACTACTCTTTCTTCTTCGATTCCCATTATGTCCATTCCACATATCAAAGATATTTTACAATTTATGTTAGTAAGCTTTAAAGATCCAAAAGCCAATGAACTCCTTCTCTCCTTTTTAGCGTTGATGTCTCAATTTTTTTTTTTAAAGCATTCTAAACTTTATCAACTCATGTGTCTTACTTTAGACAACTCCACCACGTCGTATTTAGTCAAACGTTGTTTACTTCATTCCTTTATGATGCAAGTGGTGACCTTGTCCTCTGAGTTCAAAAGGAATGCAAATGCTAAACTTGATGACAATGGTAGTACTCCCCTGAATGACCTCTTTTTCCCTTTACTTAAAGTCCTCTTAAAAGGTTTAAAAACCAAGTCCACGTTAAAACCTTTTCTAGATCAATGCCTGGTGTATGTATGCCAAGGATTGCATTTGCATCATGAAAAAGATTTCCAAGCATCGTTACTTTCATTGTCTTCGTCTAAGTATTTAACTGAAGAAGAACTCTCTTTTTTGATAGAGTATCATAAAAAGGTTTTAAAAGGATGGTTACTACTTCCTCAACCACCCCTTCCAACGAATGAAGACATCATTGCTTCTATTTCAGTGGATGTAAAATGAGATCCATAACTAAGAAAAGAAAAGAAAAGATTTGGATGGATTGATTTTTGAGTCTATTCAATTTAAAAAAACCCTCACCCCCAACCCCACCCCCACCCCCACCCCTTCTTTTACACATTCACCCTCTCTCTCTCTCTCTCTCTCTCTCTCTCTCTCTCTCTTCTTCTTCTTCTTCTTCTTCTTCTTCTTCTTTACCATGAAAAACAAACACACTCAACCTTATGAAGATTCTTCTTCATACATATATATATCTATGTTAATGCTACTTCTTGATTTACCTCTAACCCTTTCCTCTTTTCATTTTTTTTAATTTTTAATTTTTAATTTTTAATTTTTAATTTTAAATCAAATCAAATCCATAGAAAATAGATTAATCATCATCATCATAATAAAGAAACTACTTTACTAAGAAAAACCTTCCTTCGTTTCTTCTCTCTTTCCTTCTTCTCCTTCTTCTCCTCCTCCTCCTCCTCCCCCTCTTATTTAGTTATTTTTTTCTTTTTACATTTCAAATTAAGTTTTCATTTCTCTGTTCATTCTCTAAAAAAAAAAAAAAAAAAAAAAAAAGGGGGAAACAAACCTTAAATTAAATTGAAATGGAAATGGAAATGGAAATGGAAATGGAATGGATTGAATAGAGATCCATTATTATTATTTTTAAATAAAAACAGAAAGGGTTTGAAGAAAGTATTAAAAAGAGAGAAAAAAAAAAAAGAAGTGTGAAAGTGAAAGTGAAAGTGAAAGTGAAAATGGAAATCGTTTAATTTAATTTTATTTTATTTTTCATTTTCGCGTTTTATTCTTCTTTCTTCTTCTTTAAAAAACTTTAGAATTCAAAAAAATAAAATAAAATAAAATAAAAAATAAAAAAAGACGCGTTTTTTTTATTTTATTTTATTTTATTTTTTAATAATTTTAAATTTTACTGAACATTAAAAAATTAAATAAATAAATAAATAAACCCCTCTTCCCCTTTTTTTTATATATATTTTTTATTTTATTTTCTGTCAATAAAAAAAGGGTGAGAAAATAAAAAAAAAATAAAAAAAAATAAAAAACGAAATCCATTGTAGGTAGGATCCCAACTTACTTGAAATACTTTACTACTAAAGAAAGGACTGAACCGTGTTTTCATTTACTTTTTCCACCTCTTTAAACTAAAAAGAAACACGATGAAAAAGTTGAAAAAGTGGGTGGGGTGGGGTGGTCATCTCACACGTTTCAACACACTTCAAACTCAACTCAACTCAACTCACACATGGATGAGTTTTTAAATCAATCAATCAATCAATAAATAAGCTTATTAATTTTTTTTTTTTTTTAAATTTCGTCTCTCCATTTTTACTTCAAAAAAAATTAATATTGACGGAAGTTGAAGCATCCCCCCCCTCCATCTTCCTTTTTTTTTTTTTTTTTTTTTTTTAGTCAAGTCAAGTAAACGAATCCGAATCCTATTTCACTGCCACTCAAAATGCTTTCTCCTTTTTATACTTCAACCACGACCTCGTCTACCTCGTCTACTTCGACCACCAAGACCAAGACCAAGACCAACAACCACTCCAAAGGGTTGATGGGGTTCAATGTCAATGTCATCGATAAACCCACTTCTCTGAACTTTCCACAACCTCTTTCATTCACGGAACAAAAAATTGAACCAAAACCACCCTCGTTTACTACGTCTACGTCTACCCCTTTCAAGAAAAAAATAAATACACCCCCCTTTTCTGTACTTCCCTCCTCATCCTCGTCTTCGTCTTCAACGTATTTCTACCAAACCCCGCTTTCTCAATCCACTTCTTCACTTCACCCCGTTTCTCTTGCTCTTTCTTCAAAAAACAAAGTCTCTCTTTCAAAATCAAAGACATCCAAATCTTCTTCAACCTCATCCACGTCCACCCCTTCGTCAACTACGTCTTCCTTCTCAACCAACCCCTCCCTTTTCTCTTGTGGCATGTTAGCACTGTTCTTTTAAATTTTTTTTTTTTTGTTTTTTAGTTCTTTTCAATGGGTTGGTTTTAAATGAAATTCATGCATGTTCACACCCTCATATCCATTCCCTACCCGATCACTTCTTCTTCATTTTTTTTTTTTTTTTTTTGTTCAATGGATCTATCTTGATGGACTTCAATTCAAAAGTTCCCTTTTTCTATATTTTACAAAGGGAAACAGGGTCCAATCAATGGATTGTTTTTTTATTTTTATTTTATTTTATTTTATTTTATTTTTTAACGTATCCTAAATACCATTCAACTCAAAAAGTGACATCCATCCAGTCCTTCCCTTTCTATCCTTGAATCATTTAAAATAAGTACCAGTACAAAGGGGGGGTGGGGGTGGTGGTGGTGGGGTTCTTTTGATTGACCTCCGTTTTGATTTTTATTCTTCTTCCTTCACCCCCTTCCATACTTAAAAAACACTCTTCAACCTTGGATTTCATTCGTCGCTTTATTTATTTATTTATTTTATTTTATTTTTTGCATTAGATTCTCATATTACGGCGACAGCGAATGGTTCAGCCACGTCGGCGTACATGGCTCCTTCTTCCCTTACGTTCCATCCTAACGTCATTCATCCATCAAAAAGTTTACCTTACACACCTCATGGTAAATCATAATAATAAATAAATAAAAAAAATTCATCGTAATAAAAAAAGTTTTTTTTTTTTTTTTTTTTTTTTTGAAATGACCAAAAGAAAAAAATGCTTTCTCCACACATTTGAAACTCTTTTTTCTACCCTCCATCAAAACCTTTCATTTTTTTCTTTAAATGAATTTTAAAAAAATTTGTGTATTCCAATGATTAGGTATTCTCATTTTACATAAAAAGTAAAATGACTTTAAAAAGTAAGAAGATTTAAAGATCATTTTTTTTCCATTTACAATTTATACACTTTATTAATCCAACCATTACTTTTAAAATAATGTAGTAGGAAGTAGAAAAGTTAAATAATCTAGAAGTTTAAAATTACAGAGAAAATAGTAAAATTACAAAAAGAATAGAAAGAATTTTTT
>JADGJU010000083.1:0-17726 GCA_026937265.1 Coelomomyces lativittatus
CGAAAAAAAAGTACAGGAGGTATAGGAATAAAGGAACTTAAAAAAAAAAAAAAAACGCGTCAAAGTATTATTTAACAGCGGCCGAAAACGTGAATTAATTTTTCTGCGAAAAATCAAAAAAATTTCAAGGTATTGTATTCCAAATATTACAACTGTGATAGACAAATGAAAATCGAAAAGATTAGAAATCAAAGTTAGTAATTTAGAACTAGGGTCGTTTTTCGTTTTTTCCTTCCCCCCAAAATAGCACGGGTATATATATATATTCTTTATCACACAAACACAAAAAAAGGATTTCTTGGAAATAAAGCTATTGGAATGAAAATTTAATTCTTGAGTAAAAATCCTTTCATTTCTTCCTTTTTACAAAATTCACTTATGAATAAGATAGCACGTTTTAAGTGTCAATTTTCGTGATAAACAAGAATATATTTTGTCAAACTAATTCTTTCTTAGTACTCAAGGTGAGATTCTATAATAAAATGAGTAAATGGAAGAAATTAACATTTCATGATACTATTTATCATTTTTATACTATTTTATTTGATATCCTTTCTTTAGATATAAAAAAATTTCCTTAGTGTTTTTGACATATGTACATTTACATGAATATATACTTCGAGTGATGTTTTTTCATTTTTATGGTCACATTTATTTTCAATTTTTCATTTTTCTTTGCTTGTCCAAAAAGTCAAGTAATGAAATTTTATTGGAATTTTAAGGAAAGGGGGGCAGTATCACTGGAGATTGTGTTAAGCTATTTTATTTAAAAAATATCTGTAGAGCTTTTCTCCTTTTTTTCAATTTTAACTTTTAGTTGAAAACCGAGAAGAAACCCAAAATCTCAACTTAGCTTTTGTTTGTCCATTGAACATTAATTCTTTCTTGATTGGAAGACAAGTTACATTTTTAAGACTAGACAGGAAACATTCATACCAAGGGGAACAATATGATACTAATGTCATATTGTTTTATCTTGCGTAATTTTTAATTATAGAAAATTCTTTATTTTGTATTTGATTTTTTTTTTTTTTTTTTTTTTTTTTTAAATCAGCAGAATTAATGAATGCGGCCTAATTCCTATCGATGTTTGATAGCTTGCCTTCCGCGCAGCCCATGTTTTTACTTACAATTTCAATTCCTGTATTTTTATTAAATGTCTCTATTACTTAGTACATTTCATTTGTTTAGTTTATGAGCACTTTTTTCCTTTACTTCAGAATAAACATTTATTTTTTTTTTTTGCTTTGCTCATTATTTTTCCTTTTTCAAATGTGAGAGTACACCAAAATTATTATTTTTTCAATTTCTGACGGTTTTTTAAATACTTTTTATGAAATGAAAAATTGTTTTTCTTTATTTCTCACTGAACTTTTCTTTTTTTCGTTGATAATTATATGAATTATGTAATACCAACCTCTTCATTCATTGATTCATTTCACACATTTTTCACACATTTATCATGAACTATCATCTCCTTTCTTTTCTTCATGTACTTGTCACTGTGTCACAAATAAAAACCAAGAGATCTCATTTAAGAGATTTTTCACCCATCTCTTTCTTTCTACTTTTCAATCCCGTTCATTTTATATTTTTCTCTTTTCTCTTTTTTCTTCACTCTGCCATTTATTTCGGTTTTACTCCTTTGATTTTCTTTCTTTGGGTTTAATGTAGACTTCTCTTATTTGTTCCGGTTATTATTTCTACCACACCTTTTTTTTTATTTTTTCCCTTTTTTTTAAATGAATTTTTTTCTTCAATTTTAACATTATTATTTTTTAGTACTTTTGGACAATACTTATTTTGGTTGATAAAAAATTTCCGTCCGCTCTCAATTCTTAAACCTCGATTAGTATTTGAAGAATTTTTTATTAGTTTATTGAGTTGTCTGCAAAAATGCATTTTTTTCTTATTCATTACAACCTATTTATACTTTTTTGTTTGGATCTTTGCCATCTAATGCTTCTTACGTAACTTTTTTTCTAAAACTGATATAGATTACATGTTCACTCCGTTTTTCTCCGCGAACTAAAATTTTTGCGCATGAAGTCTCTTCGTCTTTAATTTCTTCTACTTTTCTAATAAGTTGCTTACACTTTATTTCTTTTCTTATCAATTGCTATTTTAAATTTATTTTTTGTTTTTTGTCTCACTCTCACCCCCCCTCCCCTACCACCCCTTTCCCTTTTTTTTTCTTTTTTTCTTTTTAATGGCTTATTCCATAGGTTTCTGTTTTCATCTCCATTCGTAATTATTTTTATGGCAGTTTCTTTTTTCAAATCTCTCGACTCCATTTATTTCAATTAAAAGGGATTTTTAGTTTTTGGAGATCCATTGTTTTTCTTTTTTCAAGCACTCACACTTCAACGTTTTCTTTTTCTTTTTTACTTTTTTGTAATGTAATTTGATTAGCTCCTCACTCATTCTTCTACCAGCCACGTGTTCTAATTTTTTTTTTTTTTTTTTTTCATGTTTATTTTAAAAATTCAAAAACATTATATAAAACAAATGAGCAAAGCCAAATAAGTGAGTAAATTATGAATGACTCAAAACTATTGGGTTGGGTGCATATTGATTTTTTTATTTTTTTTTTTAAGTTCTATTTTAGTATTCTTTCTTTTTTTACTTTTTAATTTTAATTATGCAATAGTTTAAGTGTGCTAATACCTGTTCTGCCTATCATTTACCCATTTTGTTTTTAAGTAGTCTATCAAAATTTATTGGTTATGGAATTATTTAAATTTCAAGGGCCAGCTTTGGCTTTTTTAAAGTACAACCCATTGTTGAAAACTTTAACTGAAAGCCATTCAATATTTGGCATTTATTTTTTTTATTATTAAGCAGGAGTATTTAAATTATTATTATTATTATTATTATTTTGGGAGGACAGAAGTTGGATTGATGATGACGTGAACTAAGCGAGGCGCTTTTTTCATTTATTTTTCAAACGTTGTCCAACGAATTCGAGAGTTTAAAATATTCTTTCAGTGCCTCAATTTCGAAAACACAAATTTATAAACGCATAAGAACATTGTAATATTCAAATTTTTTTCCTTCCATTCTCTCATCCTCCCTTTTTTTTTTTTTTTTTTTTTTTTTTTCGGCAAATATGAACCACCAGAACTTTTATTTGATACATATCCGTGAATTCCTATTACACGCTAATTATTATTAAATATAGTATTTTTAATATTACCTTGAAAAAAAAAAAAAAATCTGACAATAAAATTTAAGAAAAATCAATTTACTAATTTCCTGGTCTAGAATGCTTTTAAACCTTCGAATACTGGCTTAAATATTGAAAATCCTTTATTACTGCTATGGGAATTATCTTTCCTCGACTTTTTTCTACGTTCCATGGTCTCTCTGCACTTTTGCTTCTTTTTCAACATTACTTTGTAGTTTATGGTCAGATCACTTCAACCACTTCCAATGATACCTCTCTGCATAATATTAATGAACCATGGTATCTCTCTGTGAATGCTGCACTTCCCTTCACCATATCAAATCTAAGCAATATCGAATTTCCTACCTTTTCTCTTAATGATTTAAAAATTAAATCTAGTCAAAATGAAAGCATGAACATGGGAGGACTTGAAATTTGGATTTCCCTTGCAGCAAGCATGCGACAACGAATTCGAACGAAAAAAAACTTAAGCTCAGAAATGATATACTCTATAAAGACAAACGGTTTTTTCAACATGACTTCAGAAGTTCAGTATTTAATTAATGTATGCTAAAGTTGTCTCTTTTAAAACTTCATAAAGTAATACATATTGGATAGTACTTGGATATGAGAGAGAATATGCAGTGATAGAATACCTTTGAAACAGATTTCTATCTATTTATAAAAAAGAAAAACATCTTTATTTGATTCAGGCTCTCAAGAATACAAAAACTAATGATTTTTTTTTTTTTAATATTCGGTAGCCAATTCTTAGCTTTATAGGATCTCAATTCGCAATGGCTGTATTGCTGCTTTTATTGTCACCATTCATCTTTTTTATATGCATTTTACCTCGTTCGCGTAGAAAGAAATTAAGTCTTCGTAATTTTAAATATGAGTTAAGTTCCAGAGCCAAACTTATATGGTTATGTATATTTTTTTTGCTTTTTGTCTTGGAAATGTACGCTTTTCAATGTAAAAGTCCCCTTCATTTATTTATTTATAAAAATAATTTACCTTAGATACCCATGATTTTCTTCTCCCTGAAAACAATCAAATAGAGAACAAACCGATATGTTAATAATAATAATAATAAAAAAGCAAATAATCAAATAAATAACTTGCAAAATAAAAGTCATAGATACTAACTGAAGCTATATATACAGAATCGTTGTGATATGTGCGGTGGTAGGTAATTTTACCTTAAGTATAGGAATAAGTAATACATTCTCAAGTGTTGTGACTGCCCTTCAAAATGTAGTTGTGTTTTTAGGGAACCTTAAACCAACTGTTATCAATTTTTTTAATTCAGCATCTCAGTTTGGGAATGGAACCATCACCAATTTGACCAGCATCTCCACTCTTCCCGATTTCATTCTAGAATCAAAATTAATTGCTTCTCAACTCTCCAATAGTCTCCTAGACATATCCAAATCACTTTCTTACATTACTACGAATGCAACATTACTAAATGTTACTTTTCAATATCTAACATCCAATGTAACCTTTTTGAATAAGGAAATACAGTGGGCCCTTGGGAACACTACTGCCTTAAACAATCTTCTTACAGTACCTGGATCGGGTGAAGTTTATCAATTAAATCAGCCTATCTCAAACATCCCCAATGCACCCTCTTTGCCTTCTTTCAGCTCATCAGCTCTTTCAGACTTATCCTCAATCCTCCTTACTCTCGATACACTTCCAGATTTTCGAACTTTGGCCACAGCTCTTAATACTCAGAGCTCCAATATAGAAAATACAATAACATCTCAACTCATTTCAAGTCGTAGACAATTCCAATCGGAGCTTACCACAATTTTACATAATAGCAATATGTCTCTCCTAGGAGTTATAGACGATGCGAATTTTGTTAAAACCACAGAAAACTTAATTTCTACCTTGTCCAACGATTTACAATCCATTACCCCAGAAGTCCAAAAATTTGAGGGTGGTCGATACTATTTTCATCTTACCTTTGAAATTCTTTGTATATTATCATTTTTTGTTATAGGATTAGCCTTGGCTTCAAGATCTAAAAAACCAGTAACTTGCTGTTCATGCTCGTCGTTGCTTTTTGCCATTCTTTACTTTTTTTTCACTGGACTTTATTTTTCGCTAGCCCTTTTATGGAGTGAAACATGCCAACAACTCGACCCTAACACACCTATGCTAACCGTCTCGGCCATTATGGGAGACACTGCTCCGACTAAGTATGCCAAAGTTGCTATTAGCACCGCGAATTATTGTAAGCAAAACTATTCTTTGTTTGAGGCCTTAGAGAAAAGCAATTTTACCTCCATTTTTCAAGGTGTTCAAACCTTAAATTTTTCAACCCTTGCCATGTCAGCGTTAAATGGACTTAATTTCACTAAACTAGTTGAAAATGCGCTGGACTTCCAACTGAATCAGTATTTTTCTGTGGATATTAATTTATTATCCTTACAGATGGCCTATGTGAATCAACTTGATTTCAACAGTGCTATTTTAGAAAGTTGGTCCCTAAATTCCACTTTGTTTCAGCCATTAATAACTTTATCTTCAGCATTGTCTGTACTTTCCAATTCAATTGTTCCTGCATCTTTTACATATGGGCAATTGTATTCTTCCGAGCGCCAACTCAATGCAGTGTATGATTTTAAGGGTAAGATTAATCGGATTCAAAATCTTCTTACAGAGACAAATCAAACAGCCGAGTTATGTAGCCAAGAAATCTGGCAACTTGGACAGTACGCTAAAGACATACGTACTTCAATGGAACAACTTCAAGTACCCATTCGTCTTATTATTCCACGCTATAATGATTTGAAATCGACTGTTGATTCCTACATATTACAAACAAAAGATGATTTTGTACAAAGTAAAATCCCGTTCGCCATAAATTCTATATCTAAGTTTGTGCAAAGTGCACAGGCCGAAATTGGTCAAGAACTCTCCTGCTATCCGATTGGCCTCTCATATTATTCTCTTCTAAATGGGTTCTGTGTAACTCTTCTCGGAGGAATTGATGCAATTTGGTTTGCTTTTTTTATACATGCACTTTTTGCTCTTTTGGCCATCTCTAACTTTCGCTTTCTACGAGAAATCATCGTACAAAATACTCCTGGAAAAGGTTCTTCGAAGACAAGAATCCAACAAGAAGATACCTTAGCAAAGTCCATCAAGGCTTCTGCCATAGATGATGTTTGATAATTTTTCACTTATCATTCTTTAATTCCAATTATTGAATTTTATTTTATTGTATAAAATGTAAATAACTATGTTAATTGAAAAAATCTGGAAGTTTTTAATTTGTCTTCGTCAAAAGTGTAAATTTAGAATTTCTTTAAACCAGAAACTGTTTAGGAAAAAAATAATAGCTCGAATTAATTACAAAAAAGCATCCATTCATTTCAACAAATATACATCAGTACAAATCATTAAAGAAAATTCTTTTTTTTTTCATTCAAAATTTGAATTATAAAACTTTAAAAAACCAAGATGAAATTTAATTACAAGAAAAAAGTAGAAACTGAAGCTTCAATTCAAAGTCGAAATTTTTTTCTTTACAAAAAAAAAACACCCGTCATGTGTACAAATTTTCTTTTTGTGTTGCAAAAACAATCTAAATGTAAGAAAAAGTAGTTAACTGAGAAAAAAATTAGCTTCAATTTGAAAAAAAAAAAAAGAAAAAAAAAAAAATTATAATGTACGCTTCAAAACCACAGCAAATCCGAAAAAAAAAAAAATGCTGACCCAACCGACTATTTGATATTGGATTGAGATTTTCGTCTCAAAAGAATAAAGAAAGCCAGAAAGATTTGAAAAAAAAATGTGAAAAGTGACATATAGGAAGTTGGAGATTCTCCATCAAAAGCATAGCTTTTTCTTTGCCATTTCTCTACTACAAAAAATACAAAAAACAAAGAAATATGATTAGACGTTTTTCGCGCATTATACCTGTTTTGAATTTTTTTTTAAAGGATATGCGTAAAAAAAAAAAAAAAAAAAAAAAAAAGACTTTTCCTTTTTATATACCTAGAGTAAGGCTTGTGTTTGGCAATGAACGTTATAAATTTAAAAGAATTCCAACATTATTTTTAATTTTCCAAATGGTTTGAATAAAAAAAGTAAAATTAGTTAAATTTGCAGTTAAAGAGCTTAATATTATTATAATGCAACAATTTTAAATAACTTCGGTATATTAACATGAAAAATAAAAAATGTTTGACTTAAAAATAGAAATTCAAATTCCTAAAAATGAAAAATTACCTTTGCGAGTCTGTATAAAAGGTTTGAATACTTACGGCTCGCGCATTTCTAATATTTCTGAGACGAGTAGACAATCTACTGGGAGACTGTGTGCGAGAGCGAGTCAAAGTCCATTGTAAAAGTATGTTTTTCCCGGCATGGATACTACTACTGATATTTTTGAAACTTTTCATGCTAAATCGTTCCTTGTATATTGTCTCGAGAGGATTATTTGTGATTCTTGAAGGCATGTTTGGACACATTATATACGGAATAATATCACAATCTGCTTTTTCATCGTGGAGGCTTCCTAATGTGTGACTAAAATAGCATTGAAATTAGGAAAATCAGATGAGAATTTAAAATATTGAAAATTTGTAAAAATAGAAATAATGGAAGAGGAGAACAAAAAAGCACATATTACCCTAATTCATGTAAAAGTATATATGCTTCATCATATAAAGTGAGATGCGCGTTAGCATGAACACTTATAGCGCTTAATTGGGTTCTAGCAAGCCTTGGATCTAAATCAAACCCTAAAAAAGCTGAAGACTCATTAGCGAGTCCCCCAGTTGCATCTTCCGAACAAGAAGTGAAAAGTATAACTTGGGGCTGAAAAGTGTAGTGAAAATATTTTGTATTGACACTTTTTTCCAGCAATCTGGGAACATTAGATTTGAAGTATTCAAATACTTGCTTTGAATCTTTAAATTTACCTTTGCAGACATATTCATGTGTTTGAGTTAGGGGAGAATAGTCGAGTCCAACAATTGAAGCACTTTCATATTCCTTATCATAAAAGATAGGAGTAAAAGTCACGTCAAAAGAAGAGTTAAAATAAGTCGAGACTACCCTAAAGAGAGTTCGAATTCTTTCGCGTGCGCCTTCATGAGTCCTTTGTCCTTTAATAAATCTATAGTTTTGATCATAAAAAACAATGATTGGAATATTTATTTCCTTTGCTTTTTATAGACAGAAAGATTAGGAAAGTTGATTGATGTGAAAAAAACAGTTATTAGCCTTAAGAGAACGAATTATATGAAAAAAACCTTGCTTCATAAATAAATGGCACGGTTTTTACATTTTCCATGAATTTTTTTTTTTTAATTTTTGAATACAAATTGAAAAATCAAACTTAAATTAATACGTACCAAAAAAGTCAAAAATGTCTTTGAAAGAGGTTTGTGTCATTTCAAGTTCAATTGGTCAAAAAATGCGGAATAAATTATTTCTAGCTTTTTTGTTTTATAATTTCGAGAATTGAGAAAAGATGCGAACACCAAGTTAAGAAATTGCTTAGAGAAAAATTAGGAGCGAACCTGTTTTTAAATAATACAGATGAAAGTTAAAAACGGAAAAAAATATTAAAATCTAAATTTGCATCACAATTTTTTTAAAATCCCGATATGTTTTTTTCGGATTAATAAAAGTGTGCTATTTACATTTCTTATCGATTTATTTTTAACTGTCCTAAAAATAAAAATAATCTTTTAAAATACTATTGACTGACCATCCGTCAAAAGTCTATTGAATGAAACAGTATTGGCGTTACTTTTCAAATAAAACGACTTTTATGTATAAAATTAGAATTTTTGCATCTAAGTTTGATTTAAAATGGTTTTAACTCTCATGGAGTACAGAGAAAAGTCTTTCATTTCATTTTATTTTCGTTTGTACTATTTTTATCCCGTTTTTGAAAATGAAATGTGTCTTTACATATTTAATTTTCATCATTTATCCTCAAAAGTTCAATTTACTCTGCCTTTATTTATGTTTTCTAAAAGAATTTACTTAATCAATGTATACAAAAAGTCAAGTATTCCAAATCAAGCACTCATCATGTATAATCATAATTTTATATGTCACAACCTAAAAAAAGTAACGAGCAACCCAAAATTAAATATATATTTTTTGGCATATATAAAAAATGCAATTAAATATTAAACAACTGTAAAGTGAAGAAAAAAAGGAAGAAAAAAAGGAAGAAAAAAAGTAATTTGTAAAAAGTCTTTCGCAACCGTTATTTGCTAGTATTTTTCATTTTTATTCATGATGGATTTCTTCACAGCTACCTGTTTATGTGTTCCCTAAATCAATTCCTAGGTTTTCGAAGACAAAAAAAAAAAAGTAGCTCTCTAAGAGATGTAAGATAATTACAAATAAGACTTCTAAAAACTTCAAATAACAAAAGAGTAGATTACATAATTATTTTTTATACATGCTATCATAGTATGTATAAAAAATAAGAAAAAGTTAGAAGCAATGGACTTTAAAAGAATTCTAAGAATGTGATGTAACTGTGCATTTTACCTTTGCTTTGGCTCACAGCTAAAATATTTTTATGTATTTAGCACCCTTTAATAAATTTCAACAGAGTTTATTTCTTGGTTTTTTTTCATAAATAAGATAGAACTTGAATTAAAAAAATGTTTGTAATGAAGATATAGAATCTTTCTTGAGATGTTGATTCGAATTAATTTTAATTTTAAGAAAGGATTCTTTCGCACTACACTTGAATGATTAATTTTAACTAAGTTTTTTTTCCTCATTTACTTTCCATGTTCATGTTTAAGAAAAACAACACGTCATTCTGATTTTTTTCCATTTTTTCCATTTTACCTTTTTAAATAATCCTCTACATTCCTATTTTAATGTGTATCTGTAGAGTTATGCAATCAAATATCATTGCACACATATAGTGTAGAAGACATTTTTATTGGATTCCTGCATATTGCGTTAGTATCATTTAAAAAAAAAAGTGTATAAACCATAAAGTATGGACTAGTAGATGCCATTCCTTCGTATATTTCTTTTTTGTTATCCAACGGTCTTCTTTTTTAAATTTTGATTTTTTCACTTACCTCGGTCTTCATTTACAAGGATACTCAACTTCACCCATACTATACTTCTCTAAAACTGAAGGAGATTCTTTAAGGGTCAATACAATTAAGAAATATATATATACATATATATTTAAATTATCTTAATTGATGTCATTTTATGCACTGGTATAATCGATTGTGGGGGGATGAGTCCTTTGGAAAATTGAGTCTTGTATTTATATTTTTCTACAACCTTTTTTTCATACGTATTTAATAAAAACGGTATGGACTCAAAATCTACTTTAAGCAAGTAGTCTTTAGAATTCTTTGACGATTTTTAAATATTCTTCTTTTTTTTTAAACATAAAAGAAGTAGTACACTTCCCTGAAGTATGCATGTAACTCATTTGCAGATATAAAGGAATATTTCCAAAAAAATTTAAAAAAAAAAAAAAAAAGCCTTAAAAAAAGCGCTCGGAGCTAGAAGAGAAAAAAGTCATGAAATCAAGTTGATTCTTGTCCAAGCCCTCCTCACCCTTCTTCCATTCCTTTTTTTTTTTTGGTATTACAATTTAAAAGCCATTTCTTCCACTTCTTTCCGAGTTTTGAACCCGAATGGTGATGCTAATGCTTTCAGAGAAAACTTTAAGAAAATGAATGAAAGAAAGAAAAGATGAGCTCCGCATGTTTCAATCATTCAAATAATTGGAAACTTACGACAATTCTAAGTTTTTTTTAATCAAATTCTCCTTAAATTAGGTTTGTTTTGAAACGCCACAGAAAGAATTTCAAATCATTTGAGTTCCTTTTAAAATTTGAATTTGAAAATTTATTTGCTTAAAATTCTTCGTTCGCAATTTCTTTTTAATTTATTCCTATTCTCTTTTATTACGAAATATACTCTTAAATTTAACTCCCCTTCCCCTTCCAGTTCTTCTTAAACCTATTCCTTGAGTTCATTCGCACTTAATTTGTTAGTTCATTTCATTTCATTTATATTATTACTTTTAAAGCAATAAACGACATTTATTTTTCTAATGGCAGAATCAACAGGAAACGTAATTTTACTTTAGCTTTCGCCCTTAATTTTCCTTTTTTCATTTTCTGTTTTTTGTTCTGCCGTTCTTGCAGTAAAATTGTAATTGAATCTCTTTTGTTTCGTACCTTCATTGATCTTTTCATTTCGGAACATTAGACCGCCTTTATTAAAGCAGCAGAAGAAGTCAAGTTACTTACATATAAACCAAGTAATGAAGAATTGCTAGAATTGTATTCCCTTTACAAGCAAGGCACAGAGGGAGATAATACGACAGGTTGGAAGCATTTTTTCATTTTTTTTTTTTTAAATAATTTCATCTTTTTTTGAAAAATTCTTTGCATTCTTTCTTTATTTTCGGTAATCCAATTTTACTTTTATTTGTGGGGGTTTATCTCCAAATCCTTTTTCTTACTACCTTAGATTTTTTTAAAACTAGTTATAAAACTTTATATGAATTTTTTTATATTTCTTTATATTTCTTTATAATTTTTTATATTTTAAGAACGTCCGGGTATGCTGGACTTCAAAGGAAAAGCTAAATGGGATGCCTGGACTTCTAAAAAAGGAATGTCAAAGCAAGACGCTCAGGCCAAGTACGTGGAGCTTGTAGAGACCTTGAAGTCTAAACAATAGATCGTGCTACTAATGACTAAATAATGCATTGGCAATTGGATTTTTGAAGTTTTGAGTGATAGCGATGGTTTGCTCTCATGATTTTTTTATCCTTTTTTTTATTTTCTTTCTTTTCCCTCACCTTCCTTCTTCCACTTATTATCCATCTATTTTTGGCTAACCCTTATAAATAGATCTCAAATCATGAATTAAACTTTAATTATTATTATTTTTTTATTCACATGTTCCATCAATAAACTATCAAAATATTTAATCTTTAATAGACATGATCAATTTCTTTTTGAAAATTTCTAAAGCTAATTGTAACCTCGGTTTAATCCACCGTTTCAGTTTTCTTAAATTTTTTTTGAGGGAAGAGGAAAGGAATCGACCTAAGAGAGAAAAGAGAAATAAAAAAAGATGTATAAAGGTTCTCCTTCCCTATCCATCGTTTAAGCTCGTTAAACACGTAACGAAATCACGTGTAAAAGGGTCTTGAGGTAACTGTCTAAAATGAAGAGGGGAAGGTGGGGGAGAGATTGCTGATTACATCCAAAAAGGACAAAAAAAAAAATGAAAAAAAGAGTATGGGGGTGGGGGAAAGGGAAAGTTAGACTGTGGTTAACTCAAGCGAAATAATTTTAGAAGATTTAAGCAACGAAAGGGGCTCCATTTAAAATGAAATTTAAGTTTTAAATCATGAAGAAGAAAGGTTGCGAAATAGACTTGATTTTTGTATTGTTTTGAATTTAATTTGAAAAATTGAAAATAAAATTTAAAAAAAAGAAAACTTATTTTTTATGCTATGGAAAGTAGAAAAAAGCAGCACCCAAGGAAGGTTCAAGTAATTCCATTAAAAAATTTCGGTCTTAAGACTTAGACCATGAAAGAATTTCTGGGTTCTCCATCATGTTCAATCAGCCTGTTTATCAATTAAAAGTCAGTAAAGACTTACAAAGACGCCTTTGGCATGCCGGCTTTCAGTGTACCAATGACCTCAAAGATGCTTCGATAGAGGATTTGGTTTTAGGTAAAGCATAATTTTTTTATATTCCACTTAGAACTAGAAAACATGAAAGTCCTCGACTATGTGAACTTCCATCACTTACTTCTTTCACATATCACTTAATCTAATCATTTATTCTTATGGTTACCGTTTTTAATTTTTTAATTTTTTAATTTTTTTTTTTGTATTCCTATAGAAGCCAAACTCCTTCCGAATGAGGCAGATCAGGTTTTAAGTTCATTAAACAATATAGCGCCAAACTTAAATTTAAGTTTAAGTCATTCGATAGGTACTGATTCTTCAAGACTATGTGAGTTACTTCCCTTAATCCTTATATCGTCTAATATCTTTTTTTTTTTTTTTAAATTTCCCCCGCCTAAATTTTTACCTATGTAGAAACAAAAAGCAATTTGGAACCCTTGTTATTTGGCTCTGATATTTTAGACTCCATGCTAAGCTCTCTAGATTGCGTAGGGTTGTTGCCTGGGAAAATTTATGAATTTACATCTGTGGTTACTTTTGGGATACCTCAACTCATGTATGTTGTTTTTATAAACTATTTATTGTAAATTTGAAACACCATGCTAAAATTTGAAAAAAAAAGTAGATTATAACTTTCATCAATTCCTCCATTTTTTTTTTTAATATGACTATAACGAAACCTCCTCTCTTTTCTTACTTATGACACATTTACAGTCGAAATTTCGTTGAAAAATATAGTGAAAAAACCATTTTTGTGGATACCATGGGACACATGTCAAGTGCCAAAAAACAGTATCACTTAGTCAGTGCAGTAGAAGTGTTGGCATGGATTCATTTGTTTCCTAGTATCAAAGACCCAACGGACCGAATACTCATTATTGATAGTATTCTTTGTCCATTTGAAAATGGTTACATTCATCGTATAGAAGATGCATTGGTCATGCTAAGAAACTACATGGGAAGCACTACGGTATTTTCATTTTCATTTTTTTCTTTTTTGGTTACTTTATTTTACTTTATTTTTAAACTCAATTTTCTTATTTCTTTTTATTTGAGTATGTGTTTAGGTTATTTTAACCAGTCACTTTGATGCAAACCTTCCTCATCATTCGGGAAATCCTTATATTCCTATCACAAAATGGGCACATTGTGTAGACGTTCATGTTTCCTGTTATTGGAAAAAGGATCAGAGGTATTTTTTTAGGCTACCTTCATCCATCTTCATTTCAACCTCTTCTTACTTCCATTCTTCTTTTTTAAAGCTTAGACTCGTTTCTCTTTTTTTAGAAAGGTTTTCTATTTTAACTTTTTTTTTTAAAAAACTCGTAGAGCTATTTCTCTCCTGAAAGGGTTTAAGAAGCCTATGACTACCTTAGTTGACATAGATGTATGTTCACTATTACTTTAAGTGATTATTTTTTTAGTATTTTAGACACTTAACCTATCTCATCCTCCTTTCGAATCTCCTCTAAAGATTAAATTGAAATGAACTAAAAATACTTTTTTGGACATTCTTTTATTTTTTTTTATAATCTTTTTTGTTCATTTCATATATAGTGCAATATGTATATATATATGGAATCACTCTCACACTTTTTTATACTCTTTAATAACATCAACCACTTTTTCAAATTTTGTATCTTTTTTCACATAATGACTACACTTCAATGACATGCATTTCAGGAAAAAGGTAACTTGAAAGAAATCTTGGAATAGTTTTAAACAAGGGAACATCCGTCTAGGCATCATTAAATTTTTAGAATTTGTAGATTTATATCTATGTTTCTAGTTTTACAATTAAACTTCACTCTTCTCCTCACTGCCATTTTTCTCATGTATAAAACTTCACTTTTTTAAAATTTTTTTTGAAGTATTAATTTTGTCCTTGGTGAATTAGAGCAAACTCAACTGCAAAAAAAAAAAAAAAAAAAAAAAACTAATAGAACTGAGTTGAATGCATTTTATAGATTTCTCAAAACATCTACTTCATAATGGATTTTCTAATTTCTCTATTTTAAAATTCAGAAATAGAATCGTCCCTTGAACTGGTTTTGGAATGAGGGTTGAAATGGGGGTGGATTCAAACGCAATCTAGATCGAAAGTAATTAAAATTAAGGCGGAATTGGGGTAAAATCGTAAGTAGTGGTTTTTTTAATTTTAATTTTTTTTTTCTCAGAGTGTTGTTAGTAGTTGTATTTTTTATTTTTATTTTTTTGAAATACAACAGAAGAATCTGCTACTCTAGATCCGAAAGTTAAAAAAAGAAAAAAAAAAAAAACTTTTGAATGAGGATGATCTAGATAGCAAGAACAACTAGGCTTTTTCTACCTTTTTTTAAAGCATATAGAATCTTAAGAATTCAATAAAATAAAATGAAATAGATATAAGATCTATGAAAATCCAAATGGGATCCTAAACACCAACGTACAAGACCAACGTTGAAAGTGAAAGTAAAATGCTTTGAATAGACCACGCGAAACGAGCTATTTCTCAGAAATTAGTATAGACAATAGTAATAATTTCAGAATCAATCCGCCATCATAGATTTTTTTTTTTTTTTTTGTCAGTAATTATATTATATTTTAACTTTGATTATTTCATAGAAAAAGTAAGCAAACTTTTCATTTATCCTAATCCAAATAAAATTAAAAAACAACCACCACCACCACCACCACCCATGAAGTATAACTAAGTGTGCGTACAAACAATCAAACAAATCAAATTTAAACTTTTTTTACTTTTTATAAATAATCAATACACTACTTTGTTGACACATAGAATGGGGAAAAAAACAACAACATAACAATAAGAATAAGAATAAAATTTTAGATTCCTAATTCCAGAGAAAAAATAAAAAATGTACTTTTTTTTTATTGGTTTTGGAAAGTCTTCATAATTCATGCTGAACTTAAACGCTTATTTTTCAGTGTTCACATTTTGTTGGCTTTACTCCCCTTTTTTTTTTTTTTTTTTTTGGATTACTTAGTAAAAAAAAAAAATTTAAATAAAATCTTAGAATCACAAAAAAAATAAAAGTGAAAAGAACTCTTCTTTTTTTCGTTTGTTTCTTTAATCACAGCACAGATTCTCTTCATTCTTCTTCTTATCCATTTCCTATTTCCTCTTCTTTCAACAGTGTTGTATTTTATTTGAATCATGTTCCCTTATTGCCTTAATGTAACAACTCCGTCTATCCCTCTTTCCCCATTACAAACTACCTTCGTACTTTATCCAAGTCACCAACCTTATTTAAAATACTTAGCTTTTGCATCTTTGATTCCTTATTTTTTATTTATAGCACAATGCACCCTGATTCTTGCACGATGGAATGAACCGATATGGTTAAAATTTGTATTCGGCCAATGTTGGAATCAAATCATTAACTCTCTCTTGAAAAAATTAATCCAACAACCCAGACCTACATGTGACTTACTTACATTCCTTCCTCTTTTTTTTTTTTTTTTATTTGACGAGCATGCGTGCTTTTCATTTTCTTTTTTTTAATTTAGGCAAAATTTTCTACATTCAATAAACAGAACTTGTTGTATCTGACCAAAAAGTATTTACAGTATATTTAGGAGAAGGATATGGAATGCCTTCCAGCCATTCCCAGTACATGACTTTCTTTTGCCTAAGTGTATATTTCATATCAAGAAACAATTCGTTAAAAATGTGAAGTATCATACCAACGTGTTAAGTTTCTTTTATCACTTTTTTTTTTCTTTCTTTCTTTTCTTTCTTTTTTTGGTTAGTATTCTGAACATTATTAACATGCCTTAAACTCTAGTTAAAGTATGACATACTCATGGTTTGAAACACGGTATACTTCAACTTCTCTCTCTCCTATTTTAATATTAATTTTTTAGTCCCGGAATCCTGAGCCGTTTGCTTAACTTCGTATCGCTGATTCTTACTTTACTTGTAGGGTATTCAAGGTAAACCTTTTTCGATTTTAAAAAATAAAAAAAGAGGTCTTTATTTTTTTTCAATACTCCAAAAAATCAAAAGTCAAACATCCCATTGACTATGTAGGGTCCAATTAAATTATCATACCGTATACCAAGTTTTTGTGGGTTATTTTACTGGAATCAATGTTGCTTGGCTATGGCATCGCTTTGTCCCTTTCAACTTTTCTTTGACAAGATGGAAGTTGTATGTTCAAAGGTTGGACTTTCGAAATGCACTTTACAAAAGTAGGGTATCTTCTTAAGCCTCAACGTAGTTTCTATTGAATTTACGCACTTCGCTTCATGAAAATCAAAAATATCAATGATTTTGATGGCGTACTAAGTCATTCATCGCCATTTTTCTTTCTCTCTGTATCTGGCTCCATATCCATGGTAACAGGTTATCAAAAAAAAAATGAATACATATATTTGAGACGAAAAAAAAAGACTCACGTCTTTTTTTTTCTTCATCATTTTGTACTTTTTTCACAAATTTTTTTCTTTTTCTCTTTATTGTTTATTCCATACGAATTCATTTATATCCTTTTCTTTCGTATCATATGTTTGGGTAAAGAATACCTAGAAATGAACTGAACCATACTCTGTAAATGAACGATGCAACAACTGTACTACAGACTCATCGTTCATGATACGATCTGCAAACATGTCCCAAGTAAGTCTTAAAAAAGGATTAGGCTCAAATCCAAAGTCGGTAAGGTTCATGGACGGCAACGGTGGAGAAAAGTAATTGAAAATAGTTTGAATCCATATACATACAGGCCACTTTTTTTTGTGTGTAACATACCGAAATGAAAGAAATAAAGAACGGTCATGTAAGTAAAGAAGAATTCCAAGAAAGTATTAGGTAAGGGGAAAAAGGGATAGACGGAGTTGTTACATTAAGGCAATAAGGGAACATGATTC